>RJWJ010046963.1:0-11158 GCA_004363605.1 Indri indri
TTGTTGTTGTTATTAATGGTACTTGGAGAACTTTTTCTTATCTAGAAAATTCCTTCCTCTGAAATAGCTTATTCTATCCAGATGGGGAATGGAAACGTCAGTTGTGCCCAAGAATCTGGTCTGGGTCTCTTGAATGAGTTGACTGGCTCCCAGAAAGCCAAGACTTCACCTTTTCAACCCAGGTCGGAGCAGTTCAGAACATTTCTTGGCTGTCATCTGGCAATCAGACCGTCACATTTTATTCCTCTGGAATTGTAAGAGGAAGCAACTTGACTTTTCTTATTTTCCCTGGAGGTCAGGGGTGCGTTTAGCAAAGAAAGAGAACCCTTAGGTATCCTCGCCTTTGCCGTCTGCTAGTGGAGGCTGCTTCCCTCGGAGGGTTTCTGCAAGGAGCTGTCTGGCAGGATTTGGAACGGCTCACAGAATGGAGAGCTGCTTCCTCCTGAGAAAGGCTTCTGTGCCCTAATCACAGTGTTCCCTGAGGCTACCACCCCCACTGGGTGTACCCCCTGAATGTCTGTCCATGGAAGTTTCTAGACACCCCCCACCTTTCATGCACCGGGGTGGGCCCCCGCACGCTCCTGCCGCATTTCATCTCAGACCGCCTTTTGACTCTCCACTCCTTACGATGACATGCGGGGACCTTCCCACTCATGTCTTTTCCTCAGTCGTCTTTTATGTAGTTTCTCCTTGGTTCCATCCTTCACCAAGGCCAGATTCTATTTCCTGCCTCCAGTGTCTAACGTGTGGCCAAGCCTCTCCCTTCGTAGGCAGGGTGGCTTTGCTCCCATCTGCCGACAAGACACACCTGGGCTCCCTGCAGCTGGCGTGGCACTGCCCGGGCATCCCTCCAAGCCAGTGTGCCCTCCTTCCTGAGGGGCTTCCCTGCTTCAGGTTTTAAAGGCTCCCAGCAGTTTTGGGGAGGGACGGGAAAAGCCAGGACTCGGAATCTGGGCCTGAATCCTGGACCTGCCATACGCAGCAAAACAGTGTGGCCTCGGCAGGCAAACTCCTTCTGGGATGGTTCTGTCTGGGAGTAAGATGGCAGACTGACCGGTGGAGGTGGGGGAAGAATACCTGGACCACTGACTCAGATCCGGCCCTCGAAAGTAGGGTTGGGGTTAGACCCCTTAGAGGCCTGAGTGCAGGCGACAGAGTTGGTAGTCATGGCAGAGACCAGCCCTGGGTGCTGGAATAGGCCCACGGCTTGGCTGCACGAACACTCGAGGATAGATCCACCGCAGCAAGCCTCATTCTACTTTAAATTACTGATTATCGTTACCATGGTTTGCATGTGCTCACTCTATGCCAGGTACTTGCAATAATCCTCTGAAGTGGACTCTCTGATTGTCATCCCCATCACACAGGTGAGGCAACAGGCTCAGGAAGTTAAAGAACTGGCCCAACACAGAGCCCCGGGGCTGGGCCAGGCCTGGAGCTCAGGCCACCTGCCTCTGCCTTGGAAGCAATATGATGTTTGTGTTGGAAGCATGGCTGGGCTCGCAGGACAAGTGACCTGCAGGTGGGGGTGGGCACCGCAGTCATCTTTATTTTGGCCCCTCCTGAGTTTGCTGTCTGTCTGCCTGGGCTCTGTTCCCCAGCCCCTTCCCTCTCACCACCTGGGCCTGGCCTCCAAGGGCCCCAGAGCCTGCCTTCCACCCTGCCCCTGGCTTAGCTGTGGACTAATCCCTTTTCCCATTAGGTGAGCCAAGACAAGATTAGAGCTTTATTAAAAGGAAATTAAACTAGGAAATGAAAGGATAAACAAACTCCAAACGAGAAAAAGCAAGAGCACCAAAGCAGATGAGTTGACAGGGCAGGTTCTTTACCCTAAAGGGGCACAGGGCTACTTGCAAATGAGGGTGCCCCTTCCAGCAAGGCCACCACCTCTTGCCTTCACTCTGCCGCAGTCAGGCTGGTCGTCACGGTGGCTTCCGCAGATATGTTCTTTGGGGCCTCGATGGTGGCGTCACATTCTCTAGCCCTCTGCTCACACCAGGCCCTCCTGACCCGTTTCTGATCCCCGAGTGCAGGATGCTGCCAGCACAGCCAGCTGGTGAGTAGACCCTGGAGCTCACCTTCGTCATAGTGGTGATGACGCAGTCATTTCCTGCGCGCCCATCTCCCTGCCAGACTCTGAGCTAGCGAAGGCCAGGACAGCATGTGTCAGACCCAGCGTTGAATTCCCAGATCCTAAAGTGCCTGGCAAGTGCTGCTTATTCATTCGTCCATTCGTTTATTCAGTCATTCATTCAACACGTATGTCTTGAGTATCTACTTGGTGCTGGGCACCATGCTAGGTGCAAAGGGCACAGAGTGCTGCTGCCACGGAGCTTGCGACCAGCTACTCATCCCGTTTGTGTTAAATAAGTTGTCAGCAGGAAGAAGAACACCCATTCATCCTCACTGAGAGATTTCTTTTTTTTTTTTTTTTTAGACAGAGACTCACTCTGTCACTCCAGGTAGAGTGCAGTGGCGTGATCATAGCTCACTGCAGCTTCAAATTCCTGGGCTCAAGTGATCCTCCTTGCTCGGCCTCCCGAGTAGCTGGGACTACAGGCTTGCATGAAACTCGGCTAATTTTTCTATTTTTAGTAGAGATGGGGTCTTGCTTTTGCTCAGGCTGGTCTCGAACTCCTGAGCTCAATCAGTTCTCACACCTCAGCCTCGCAGAGTGCTAGGATTACGGGTGTGAGCCACCGCACCTGGCCTCACTGAGACATTTCTAACTCTGAGTGTTGCTGACCAACGGATGGGCTGCCTTACGTGGAGGTGAGCTCCCCGTCACAGGAAGTGTTCAATAAGAGCCCATTGTCATGACGGTGCAAGTGGAGCCTCCCGAAGGTCTCTCTCACTTCCAAGATTCTCTGGAGGCCACCATGGGCTGTCTGCTGCTGCACTGCTGTCATGTCCAGCTAGATCTAGCTTGGGTGACCCTGGAGCCAGGTGAGCGGGGAGAAGGCAAGATGAGATAGGAAAAGAGCCCGGGCAGCCTGCGAGGTGGGCACCATCTTTGTGTTTCCTGATGGAAGTCAACAGGCTCCTCCCGAAAACCAGAACTAAACATTTTCACTCAACGTAAAACAAGTTTTCATTTTTAAAAATATACCAGGAAAGCTATTTTTTAAGTATACTTTGTTCAGATGAAAGTGATCATTTTGGAAAACGCAGAAAGACTGAAAGAAAATTAGGAGGATTTTAATTCCTCTATAATTATTGTAAACATTTAAATTTATCTTCTTAGAGTCTTTTTTGATGAATACATAAAAATATGCATTTCTTAAAAATAGAACCACATCTTGTATCTTGTTCGTGCTTAATAGATTGTGAACATTTTTTTTACTTTGCTAAGTATTGTTTCAAAATAAGACGTTTACCTGCGTGTGAGGTTTCCATGTATATTTTATCTATTGATAGAACAAATCACCCTAAAACTTAGTGGCTTAAAGTATCACTAATCATTATCTCTCACAATTTCTGTGGGTCAGGGATTTGGGAGTCAGCTTGGTTGGACAATTCTGGTCTGGGGTCTCCAGTTTGGGCTGCAACAGGGTGTTGGCTGGGGCTGCCGTCATCTGAAGGCTGGACTGAAGCTGGAGCACCCACTTCCCAGGTGCAGCCCTCACATGGTTGTCAAAGTCGTGCTTGTGCGCACGGCCCTTGCGCTGGACTGCTTGAGTGTCCTCACAGCGTGGTGGCTGGCTTCCCCCAGAGTGATGGTCTGGGCGAGGGAGTGAGGCATGTGGAAGCCACATGCTGTCACTGGGGCAGTATTCTATCGGTCACATAGGTCAGCCCTGTTCTGTTGGGGGGACTATATAAGGTGTGAATACAAGGAGATGAAAGTCACTTGGAGCCATGTTGGAGGCCAACTGCCACGCCATCCTATGTCCACAGCAGTTGCTTCTTAACCAGTCCCCTGCTGTTGAGCATCTATATTGATGCATCGTTTTGCTCTTACAGGGAACGTGCATTCCTGAAAGCCTTAGGCACCTCATGTGGGACAGGTGCCTGGTCTGCATTTGCTTTCACTTAGTCCAGCCAGGGTCTCAAAGTTACAACTTAGGACAAAGTCATTTGGGGCCATACTCCAAGCTAGCTCTCCTTTGGACCATTCCCTTTAATCATTTTCGTACATAATCCCCCAAGGGGGTTGTCATAGTGATTCGGTGAGTTAGCAGGGTCTGGCAGGAAACAAAATTCAACTCCGAGACTCCAACGAAGGGCCCACTTATAAAGATGAGAACAGAGACTAGGAAACCAGCAGGATTTGAGGCCCCCTGAGATTGGCAACAGAGATAAGCCGTTGCCAACCCGAGGCTGAAAGGTCAGGGTGACAGAGTTGCCTGAACCGCGGTGGCAGCAGGAGCAATGCACGCTGTCCCCAATCAGTCCTACCCCTCTCTCCTCTGTCCTCCTGCTGGCTCCCCCTGTTGGCCAGACTGGAACAGAGGTGGCCAGCACCCAGCACCGAGCCCTGCTGCAGGAGGGATCTGCCTCCCAGGGTCGAAGGCTGAGCAGAGAGAAGGGTGGAGAATGGATGGGGACTAGAGAGAAGGGGGAACAGAGGCTAATCACCACCTCTGTCGTCAGTACTTTTGGTGCATCAGTAGGGCACAGAGAGGTCACTAACCCTTGCCATGCTGTAGATAAGGGGCAGTTTTATTAGCAATCATCATAACAGCAGGATTAGCTATCATGTGTTAAGTATATACCAAGTACAGGGCAGAGTGTTACATGACAGAGCGTTTTACACATACTATTTCTAATTTTTATAGCCAATCTGTTAGGCACATGTTATTATGAGTCTCTTTCAGCCAAGGAAGAATGGGTTTGGAAAGGCTCAGTATCTACCTGAGGTCACAAAATTACTAGCAGAGCTAGGGTTAGACACCTGGGCAGGGGGAGCTGATGTAGTTTCTGCAAGAGGCTTTCTCAATGACTTCTACTGTGGAGCAATCATTTTTAAAAAGAAAAAGGAAAAGAAGAAAGTCTTCAAACACTAACTCGTCTGAACAATGGCCCAGGAGTTACAGTATCATGTGTTTGGCAAATTATGAGTTTTCTGTCAGTGCATACAAAGTAGGCAAGAAGGGGGAAAACGAACCCTTGAAATAATCGAATGAGGAACGCAGTGTTCGGCACGGTGAGCTCACGTAATAGAGGTCACCTTGGAGATCTCAGTAAATTATAGTGCAGAGGCTGCTGCTAACGTAGAGGCACGCTAACATCCGTCAAGGTCCCCAGTGGCCCTGAAACAGTGTCCTGGCAGCCCTGGATACCCAAAGGGCACTCTGTCAATTATTTAGTTCTAGAAGAAAATTTCCCCGCAGATGGATGGCAGAACAGGGGAGAGGAAGAGAGTTGCAACATAATGATGTTACTTTGCACTCAGCATTTTGCAATAATGAAAATTACTCACTCTGTCTTTAGTGCTGGACACTGGCTAACAAATTTAGCAACTTTCTCTGGTTTGTTTTTGTTTACATCCTTGGACGCTCCTAGCAAGAGGGGAGTGGCCTTGATGACATTGGGCTGGGGAGATTGCATAGGTAGGGGAGGGGCTCAAGCAGCCGAGATCTCAGTCTCTGGAAGACTCTGGTCCAACTCTTGGGTCAAGCTCTCTTTGAGCTGCAGCCAGAACCTGGTGGGTCTGGTGGATTTGTTTTGCATTTCTCTTCCAGATAGAGAATTCTCTATTTATACTTCCTAACTGTAGGTGCCATGATTGAAATACCTAATCAACCCTGCCATGCTCAGATGCCTGCCAAGTTAATCTCACTGATTGGATTCTAGGCGGGGTCTCCAGGAGGGTCACCCGAACACACTGCTTACTCACTTTGGAGATGCAGGCACAGTGCGAGGGGGAGGGGGACACAGGAGAGAGGAGATGACAGGAGGGGTGGGGAGCCCATGTGTTCACAAAGTCTCCGGGCAGTAAAGAGGGGACCAAGATGCATGCAAGCCTTTGCCAGCCAATGCACAATTCCACATGGGTTGGAATTGGAATTGGAGTTTGGTCTGAGCCTAAAACGTGGGAGCCACACTAGTGCTTGGTGAACTTTGACCCAGGGTCCTGCACACAGTAGGCGCTTCCCCGGTTAGCATTGCTGAGGACCTAGCAAGCATGGGGGTGTTAAGAACAGGGTCTGGGGAGCCAGATGGTCTGGATTTGCACCCTACACTCTGTGATCCTGGGCAAGTCACAAATAGTAATCACCCTACTTCACGAGGTTGTTACAAGAGTGAAATGATTTAGTATTTGTGTAGAGCTTAACACATAGTATTTATTAGTCATTATTATTCCTAATTTTTAGCTCCATTTTCAAATAGCCAGGCCGGCCTTTGAGACCTTGGATCTTTTCCTGTCTGGTGGCCCAGTTGCCGATTCACCTCCTGGCTCAAAGCTGTCTGGCGTACCACCATCCGATTCATTTCTAAATTCATCCAAAGCTTTGTGTTCATTGTTTATTTGCATTAAAAAATTAACATCAGATGTATGAGACCTGATTTGCCATCTGGCATCAGTTCACGTGAAAATGATCTTCGGGTTCTCCCTGAAAAAGTTTAACGTGAGCCGAGAATGTGACACTCTGGTGTGTTCCTTCTGAAATGGGGGATGTTTGGGTGCGTGGAATTCAGTTAACATGTATTGAACACCTCTGCTCCGCACCGTGCTGGTCATCACCGCACACCTCAACGGTTTGCCCCACCCCTGCCCTCCACTGTTTTTGAGAAGAAAATCACTTTTTAAACAAAATATTGCCTTGGAACCCTTGGAAAAAAAGGAACGTTTCCAGGCCGGGGTGGGGTGGAGAAGCAGACGGAGACTCCCCCATCCCGGCCTCTCCTTCCCCACCCTGGGGGCCAGTCCTGTTTGAGATTCCCAGGCCGGGGTCCCGGGTCACTCTTTCTTTGTGCCTGGGGGAGAACTGATTGGAAGTGACCCACCCAAAGCCATTCTGGAAGGTTCTAATGAAACAATACCAGAGCTCATGACTCCTAGCCTAGCACTCCCTTTATTTCTTTTTTTTCTTGCTTTTTATTGCTCTTTGCCCTTAATTTAAAAAATAACTTGTTCTTCTTACTGCCTCTTGATTCCTCGCAGTCCCGGCTCTTGCTAACATGACCCATTTTCTTTTCTTGGGCATGGATTTTGCTGCCAGGAGCTCCCAGTCGGAGAGTTTTGGAGGATCCCCTGGCGTGGTGCCTGTACCTCACCCTCACCTGACGCGGAGTTAACATTTCTCTCTCTCTCTCTCTCTTTGTGTGTGTGTGTGTGAGTGAGGCCACTGAATCCTGGACCTACCTGTAGGTGACATCAGACAGGGAGGTAATTTTCCTGAGCCTCAGTTTCCTTATCTGGAGAGGAGGGATAAGTGTAACCCCCCCAGCAGGTTGGTCACTGTTCCCAGCAGTGTCCCCAGCCCATGCTGGGTTCTGTCCTCCCCACTCACCCCCAACTCTGCGAGATTCACGTGAGATCTTTCAGTGTCGTTTAACAGTCATTTACATTTTCAGTGCAGTCAAACTTGGAGTTTGATTTAGAGGAGAAGAATCACTGCCAAATAAACTAAAAATGGCACTGGGCAATGACAGTAATTGTCAGCAGTGGGATAATTGATCTAATTACACAAAGGAAAGCAGCTCCCTGACCGGTTGTCGGCCCCTGCAGGCAGCAGCTGAGGCCGTGTCCCGAGGCCTGAGTGGCTACAGGAAGAACGGGAGGTACGAGGCGAGCTGGGGCACAGTCTGGGGAGCAGCGTGTCCCCAGTGGGAGATGTTCCCAGTTTGCCAGCAAGCGATCACTGAAGTGCATTTAGCTGGTTGCCTCTGGAGAACAGAGCAGGCATTCGGGATCATTTAGAAAACATTTCATGACTGCTGTGTTTACTACCGTTTGCTTGCCCAGCCATGGCAGGGAAATTGTTAAATTCCCAAGACAGAGGACATGATTTACAAAGCCAGCCCAGGAAGGGCCACCCTGTTCCTCCTGGGGAAGAACCAAAGCCCCATCAACTGAAGCTCCCAGGTTGGAATGAGGCTGCTGATGGATGAGTCTTGTTGGTTTGATCCTGAGCTGTGACTCCCTCTGGAAGCAGGCACAAAGGGCCAGTGGCTTTGCTCAGGGCAGCCTGTCCTAGCCGGTGAGCAGGGGTGGCCGCCCTGCTTGGACTGTGCCCCTGCCCACACCATGGGGAATGGGCCCCTTTTTCTCATCTTAGCCAAACTGCTTTGCCCTGAGTGTAAGGACCACTCATTCCATCTAGGGAGGCAGTTATCTTTTTTTTTTAAATTGTAGTAAAAAAACACATAACCTAAAATTTACCATTGAAGCCATTTTTAAGTGTACAGTTTGTAGTGTTAAGTATATTCACATTGTTGTGCGACAGATCTCCAGAACCTTTTCATGTTGTAAAACTGAAAGCCATTGAACAATAACTCCCCTGGTGACCGCCATTCTACTTTCTGTTTCTGTGAGTTTGATTCCTTTGGATACCTCGGATACGTGGAACCACACAGGATTTGTCCTTTTGTGACTGGTTCATTTCACTTTGCCTAATGTCCCCAAGGTTCATCCGTGTTGTCACATGTGGTAGCATTTCTGTCTTTTTTAAGGTCGAATACTGTTCCATTGTATGTACATACCACGTTTTCTTCCTCCATTCATCTGTCAGTGGACACCGGGTTGCTTCCACCTGAGCTCGCCCTTCTTAAACAAATATTGACAGAGCACCTTCTACATGGTACACACCGTGTCAGCTTCCACGTCAACGCCCCTCCCTCCGTGTGCCAAAATGTGTCCTAGTGCGAGGGTGGGGTGTGTGAGTCCTGGTACCTGAGAAGAAAGAAAACAACATCTCCCATGGCGTGAGAGCTAAACAGGGACCACTGTCACAGCAGCTCTTTAGTTGTGACACCCCACATCTGTTGGGCTGTTACCACATGCCAGACACTGGTCTAAGGTCTGTATTTGTGTGGCTATTTTAGGTGATCTCGTTTAATCATGTCAACAACTCTATAAAGCAGGTGCTGCCATTATCTCCAGTGAGGAACGGAGGCTCAGAGCGATCAAGTGACATGCCCACGATCACGTAGCAGGTAGTGGCAGGTCCAGGATTTGAACGTGGGCAGCCTGGCTCCGGGCCAGCAGTTCCTAAGCAGCGGATGCACAGTCGGACTGGAAAACCTCAGGAGGGTGATATTCGTGTATTTCGGTGCCCTTTGCACCCACCGTTCAGAGTCATCCGGGCTTCTCCCAGCACTTGGTGGAACCCAAAGACTTTTCCACCGGCTCCTCCCCAGAGTTTTATAAAAAGGCACAGGGCCGGGAGAGTGAGAGAAGCTGCTCGGTGTCACAACAGGATGATGATGAGATCAAGAGAAAGACGCCCACAGACCCAGTGGGAAGTGGCCAAGGACGTGGAAACGTGGGAGCGGGTTGTGAAATGAGGATAGCACGCTGAGCTCTTGGCTGGGGCAGCTCCCCGGGTCCCCGGATTCCCTGTGGGGATAATATGCAGCACGGAGGCAGAGCCCAGAGGAGCAGTCCACCTGGCAGGGACGCCTCCTTTGCCATTCCTGTGGGGGGTTATACCCCCTGTGCCACCTCCTGGTCCCAACGCAGGGCTCTGCAGACTTTGGCCTGTCCAAACACCAGGAGCAAGGAACTGGTACCTGACACCCCCAGCGCGTTGCTGAGGCTGGATGATGCAAGGTCACTTCCGGAAGGATGCCAGCCTCTAGCCTTGTGCAGAAGTGAACCAAGATAACCGTGAGCCCGTCCACCCCTGCTTTCTATTCCTTTCCACTGCCAACTTCCCCAAAGTATGGAACTCATCCGCAGATTGCTAGCCCCTGCATCTTCGAAACAGAGGTGATCGTAGTATCCACATCATGAAGACTGGATGGAATAAACATGAGGCATTTGGCCCAGAGGCTGGCACATAAGGAACATGCAGTTAGCTGTCATTTCTCTCATCCTTTGGTTGTTTGCATGTGTCTTGGATCTCTGTCTGTCTGTCTCTCTGTCTCTCTCTTATCCCTTCATGTAATTGGGGGCAATGCTCAGAAAGTGGGGGGCAGTCAGGGTGCATTTGTGCCCAGTAATACTTGGCAGAAATGGCAGGAGGCTTTGCCACGTTGACGGGGAAGGTTTCTGCATGCCTCGCTTTTGGTGGAGCAACCTTGCAGAGCTCAGACAGGCTTCCAGCTGCGCAGTACAACCCCCCACCGACCTTCGAGCTGGAGCTGCAGGCGGGTATTTTCCACCTCACAGCACTTCTTTTAATTCTTCCCTGACGGATGTAAGAGATGCCAGTGTGGAGGCAGCTCTGCCCGTTCAGCCTCAGCAGGGTGGCTCGGGATGTATCCTTCTCTGCGCTCTCTCCCCCGAAGAGCCCTTTAAGCCTGGGGTTTCCGAGCAGAGGCTTGAGGCATCTGAGTTTCATTTGGGGAGCAGGAGCCCTCGGGAGACGGGGAAGGGGTGTGGGAGGCCAGGGCCAGCCTCCTCTTTGCTTTTTGTTGCTGGAGTTTACTAGCAAAGGCCAGGCTGCCTTGCCTCACTCCTTGTTGCTCAGCCAGACTATGCCAGAGAGTCAGTTTAGCAGGGAGACAGCGTCACATGACGTGGATGAGAGATTTGAATTTAAAAACAAAAAGGAGTGGAAATGTAATTGTTTCGACCCCAAGGAACACGTTTGGGTTAAAGAGTTCCAGAGTGTAATGGGAGGTGCTGTGCTCTGCGTTAAACCAGAGTGGGCCCATGCAGATGTAAGTGCCAAAGACGTCCTCCCATATGGTGGCTTTTGTAAATTCAGAGGTTCTTTTCTCTCTTGTCACAAGAAGTGCAGAATTGGATTTACTCTTGTGTCAGTAGCTCAAAAATGGCAGAGCCGAAGTCTCTGTGATTTTCTTAGTTTTTCCCTTACGGTTGCAAGATAGCTGCTGTAGCACCCGTCATCATGTCTGAATTCCAGGCAGCCGAAAGGAGGAAGGGATACAACACAAAAGGGGCAATGTCTAGACCTGGAAAGCGAAACTTTGTGAACAGACCCCAGAAGATTTCTGGTTACAGTTCATTGGACAGAACTATGTCAGTTGGCCACTGCTAGGGAGATTGGGAAATTAGTGTCTGCCCCCCCAATCAAATCAGATT
>RJWJ010046964.1:0-11154 GCA_004363605.1 Indri indri
CCTTAATCCTGTGAATTAAATTTCAGTAGTTGTGACCATCAGAAAACACTCCATATATTTACAAATGCTCTGATAGAATGGAATCATCCTGATTGTAAATCATTTCTCTTTCAAAACTGTTCTCTTTTAATCCTCAGTGGCATTCTTCATTGTAAACGCCAATAGAAACTTCTTTTCATGAAAGACTTCCTTGTGCATTGTACACAATTACGCTCATTCTTTTTTAAACTTTATATTTCCTTTGATTCTGAAGCAGTGCATTGAACAGTTTCTCCTTATACTGATCTGATTTTCTCTTTGCCCTTTTTCGTTGATATACCCTTTAAATATCAGTGTTCTCCAGAGTTACATTTTTAATCCACTGCATCTAACACTAGTTCTTTAATACTTTTGGGTTTTTTATACATCTCTTTGGGAATCTGTTGACAGCAGTAAACTTTCCGTCCCAAGAAGGGGGATAAGTAGATGGTGACATGTATGTCACACAAGCACAGGGAATCATATGTAAATTTCAGAGAGCTTATGAATTCTTTGAAGCCCATTTTAATTAACTTTTAATTAAGAACACCTGACCATCTATTGTCTTTAACTTGGTTAATTTTGATAACCCCCAAATTTATGTCATTTCTCTCCATGTTTGCTACAAAAGTCTCCCAACTGTCCCTGCCTCTATTCTTGCCCCCATATCATTCAGCTGTCAGAATTATTTATCTAATGTGGAAATGTGATTGCAAAATGTAAGGTCCACAATATCATGTAGTATACTCTCCATGGTCTGTCTGTACCTAGCTCTCCTGCTTCATCTCTTGCCGTCTTCTGCTTATAAATACATTTCATGGAGTGCTTGCAATGGACCAGATACTGTATCAATTATTTCACCTTGTTTGTCTCGAAAACATTTTCTCTTGCTTTAATCTACAGCGAAGAGATCTGGAATTCTTAGTGGAAATGACAACAAGCTAGGAGCTTAAGACAAATATAGAAGGCAAGTAATATTGCAAGAAAAAATTTCCTGGAAAATTTGCATCTTTGTAATTATGAAATAAGATTAATAGACCATAGGGTTTGGGTTATTTTTTTACTTGTTTCCAGACATTTTAAATATTTTAAGTGAATATCTGAAAGAAAGTAAAATGGGCTGAGTATAGGGGTAGTGATTGCAAGGTGAAATCTCGTGACAAAGGTGAAAGGTGGAACTGGCTTTGTGGGGCAGTAACAGAGCATAAGCCAACTGCAGAGAAGCTGGGTTAATTATCCAATGCTAAGGCAGCCCTTTTGGGTGATTGTCATTTAATGAATGGTTTGACTTACTTCATGTTACCATGTTATCATAGTGGTTTAAAAGTCAATGACCTTCCCATTGTTCTCATCAGTATTGCATAGCTCTGATTAAGTGTATATTGTACTGAAGAAGGTGATATATAATGAGAACTATATAGATTGAATCAATATTTAAAAGATGGGGCAGTGAATGGCAGTCTCAGGATGTATTTGCATTTCTTCCAAATTTGTCACTATATATAAATGATTAAAACTTTTGACTCAAATTAACAAAGTCATTTTTTATAAAGTAATGTATATTTCCTCTCTTGTCTTTTCACTGGCATCTAGTGAAACACTTTTTTTCTGAAAATTTTGTCAATGGTTTTTGGAAAAGTAATAAAATCTGAAACTAAAGGCTTCAACAATAGTATGTTCTCAAATTGTTTTCCATCTAAAAACACATCAAGTAATTTGTTTTCAGCACTACCTATTTCAGGATAAAAAGAACAGCATTGTATTTGCTAAGGGGAAAGTGGATTGCAAACAATTACTTATGACTTGCCAGTGGCCATTTTATACACTGCCTTGGAATAATTTAAAATAACCAATTTTACACTCTTCCTATAAAAACATGCAGGTAGTTTGATAAGATAAAAACATTAAAGATGCAGGTTTGTTTATATTTAACCTTATATTTTGTTGTAATAGCAACACATAGTTTTTGGTGACAAATCTCTATTTTCCTTAAATTTTCCTAGAGGGAGTAATCTATGTAAGTCATATCTGCAAAGTGTAATGGGTTCATAAATTCTAGTTCACAGTCAATTTCACACGGAACCATTTCTAGGTTTAATCAACCTCCTAGATGGTCTTGACAAGCTTCAGTTATTCTGTTATTTCTATTGTTTGGCAACAGACTGCTATTTTAGGATTAAGTGAAAATGCAACATGAGCAACTCACTGTAGAATTACTTTTTTATCAGCCTTCGAGTTGGTCACAGTAATAAGAGATAACATTTTAGTTAAATTTTTCATAAATAGAAATTTAGAGGCCCACTTGCTGTACAAATAACAGGAATTTCATATAAATCACAGTTGATAGTATAGTTTTCTACTGAAATATGGATCCTTTAAAATACCAAATGACTCTTATCAATATTGGTTTTATTGCAGAAGTGGTACTGCATCTTCAAGTTATCTGATTAGTCAAAAGAGCAAATGTATTCCAAGGACGCAACTGTTGAAAAACAGTGGCAATTACAGAATAATTGAAGCATGTCGAGATAACCTAGATAGGTAAAGAGGACTATATGATAACCTTTATGCATACAATATTTGAAATAAAACGGACAGAAAGTTATTGAGTGCCTTTGCATGCTGTAGCTTCAACTGCTAGTCTTATTCATGACACAGTGATCAATCATGGCTGTGTTCTTACACCACAGTAGAGTCAGCCCACACATTAGTCATTAACATCTGTCAGCTGTGGACCGGGGCAGTGAGGGAACAGGAAAGGCCCAAGTGAACACAGCAGCAGACAACCAGGCAGAGCAACGAAGGTGGAAAGACAACACATTGTGAACTTTTTGACATGACTGCAAGATCACAGCTAAATCTCACTGAACAATAATTAAACCACTTAGAGGAAGCTTTGTTCGTATAACTTCGGGAACGTCAGAATGTGAACTCAGGCATTTTGAGTAATTTACTAAACCTTAAATCAGAGTGTGTAAGGTGGCAGCCATGAGCAGTCGATACAGTGTTTAACAAACAGGAATTAGTGGACAACATTTAAAGCCTGAATATGGAAAAAATTGGAAAGAGGGTACATTGGGCTTTTATAGCTTAAAGTTACTAATCGGTTGGTGGAAAGCAATGATTATTTCCTTTAGGTAGGACATGCCCTCTCCAGTTTGCCCAAGTCTCCACTGCTCCCTATTGCTCACTTACACTAAGGACAAGTATCAGTTGTCCCTTAACATAAATCATGCAGTGCTTTTTGATTTATACCTGACATTTACACTCATTATTGTTACCTGCATTGCCTCTGACGACCTTGAGTTTACAATTCTGCTCTAGGTAAAACTTATTTGAGGGTATGTGTCTAAAATGAGTTATCCCAAGAAGCGTCTACTTTACATGACAGAAATCTAAATGACAAACAATCTGGCAAAGGATTTGAGAATTACACTGATTTAAGAAAAAAAGCTGAGTCTATCAAATGAGGTTTAGCATCTAGGAGCTCACACAACACAGCAGGGAATAGGGAAGAGCTCATTTCAAATAGAGCAACCAAGCCAACTTTGCAGGTGTTATCACCACTAGTGAGTTCCCACATATGTTACCAAAGAACTATGAACTTTGCCTCAGGGAACAGGCTAAATGACTGTGTATGTAAATGGCTGTGCTTTTAAAGTGTTGGCAAGCATTTGCCAGGCAGAAGCCAGGAATCTCATGTGACTGTAGCTGTTCACTGTGGTAGAGGGACCAAGCTAACCACTCACTGACATTTTAGCATTATTGATATTCTTACATTATAATCGGTTTTCTAATGTTTTTGTCATAGTGGAGAAAAACACAAGGACAACATTATAAAACATAATTTCAAAAGACCAAATCTATCATCTAAAACTAAAGCAAACACTATTCCTTATGCAACGGCCATACAAAATTATGATAATCTTAAATAAGATATAATGAATAAAAACATATTTATGGTAATAGAATGATGCTGAAACTTCAGTTGCAATGAATTCCTCATATTTAAAGAAGCATATCACCCAATTGGGAATCATTTAGTGAAACTGCCTCATACTCAGCTATATATTAAATAATTTGAACAAAATTCTTTACGTGCCTTACATTTTTCTTACATAAAGTGTTGTCAGTAGAACAAAAAATTCCTTAAACCAAGAGTTGACAAACTATGTCCCGTAGACCAACTTTCATGACTTTTTTCTGTAAAGAGTTTTTTATGTATACATTTAAAAATTTTTGTATGTATTTAAGGTATACAACATTATGTTTTGATATGGGTGTACATAGTGAAGTGATTATTGCAGTCAAGTAAATTAACATATCTATCATTTCACATAATTAGCTTTATGTTTTCTTTTTGTGGTAAGAGGACTTAAAATCTACTGACTTGGCAGATTTCCAGATGTGATAACAATATTGTTAAGTATAGTCCTCACGCTGTACATTTGAACTCTGAATTTATTCATCTGAGATAACTGTACCTTTGTGCCCTTGACCTGTATCTCCCCATTCCCCCCGACCCCCACCCTACCTTTCTTATGGCTGAATAAGTATGTCACAGTTTCCTTATCTGTCTGTCCACAGATGGACACTTGGGTTGTTTCCATATCTTGGTTATTGTGAATAATTCTGTGATAAACATGGGATTATAGATATCTTTATCAGGTGGTGATTTCATTTCCTTTGGGTATATATCCAGAAGAGGGATTGCTGGGTCATATGGTAGTTCAGTTTTTATTGAGGAACCTCCATGCTGTTTTCCACAATGGCTACACTAATCTACATTCCAACTAAAAGTGTACAAGGGTTCCTTTTTTCCATACCCTCACTAATACTTGTTATCTCATCTTTTTGTAATAGTCATTCTTATCAGAACATAACCACACCGATTTGTTTATGTATTGTCTATGACTGTTTTGTGTTGCGACATAGTTGAGTAGTTTTAGAGACCGTATGATCCGAAAAGCCCAAAATATTTACTGTCTGGCACTTTATGGAAAAAAAATTGCTTATTTATGCCTTAGGTCCTCAATTCATTTTCATGAGCAAATTAGACCAAAGCAAGCCATGCTAATTTACTTCAAAACTATGTGGATCCACGTTATTGTTAATGAACCCACAGAGGGTTTTATTTTTTTTAAGATCAGTTGTTCACCACACAGAAAGCCAATTACTGAGACAAAGAGGATTGTCAGAGAAGGAAGGAAGTTTATTGCGGAGGACACCAACTGGGAGTTGAGAGGACTGCCTGAAATCCACCTCCTTGACTGATGGGGTCAGGAGTTTTTCTAGAGGTTAAATGAATAATGCACGAAGTGAGCGAGCATATTACATGTTTGGGGTGGAGTGTAGAACACACAAGTGCAGTGAGAAATCATACTGCCATATACATCATGTGATCAAAAAATGGTGGATAAGCCCTTCCTATGGGGGTTAGTTTAGTATTAACAGTATAATAAGCTAGGAGTAATATTGATCATCCTTTTGGTCTTGTGTGCATGCTGGTGGTGGGGAGTAGTTGCTCAGTAGGTTCTTGGGCAAGATTTGTGATGGAATGCTGCTTATCTTAACTTCTGTGAACAATTGGTTAGTGTAAGGCCTTGTGATTATCTCATTACTGCGAGGAAGATCTGCTGTTTCAGAAAAACAACTCAAAAGGGAAGAGATCAGTGAAACAGAAAATTACAAAGTTCTGGTCAGCAAATCTTCCTGGCCTGAGAACTTGAAACATAAGGGAACTGCAAAAAGGTGTTTTTGTTCATGGAGCCAGTTTCACTATGATATATAATTTCTGGTCTTGGTGCTGGAATTTATGGGAATTCTCTAAAATCCATTAGAAGAGAAGAGAATAAGAGGCTTGCTACTTTTTAAACATATTACAGTCAACAGCATAATGAAAATAATAATACCCTGTTGTATGTTTCTACTAAGCCTCTTCCTGGAAACAGAAACATAATGGTCAATAGGCTTCCATGGTGACAGAGTCATTATTTAAAATCAGGCTAAAACCATATAAAAATCCCCATCAATATGTTTGGTTTTTTCCCAGATACTCAGGTTTCAATCATGGCAGCTGCCAACAGGTGATTAAAGGTAATCCATTAAATGAGTGGTTCTCAAACTTTAGCTGCATCAAGATCACCAGAGGGCTTGTAAAAAGATTCCTGGGCTCCACCCTCAGAATTTCTGATTCAGTAGGGCTGGGGGAGAGGCAAGAATGTGCATTTCTAATAAGTTTCCAGGTGATAATGATTCATCTGCTTGGTCAAGAAACTGCACTTTGAGAATCACAATCTTAAGGTATTTATTCCATGATAAAGAAAGCAAGGGATGACCTACTTGACATATTCATTTGTACATTTTTGTTATAAGAATGATTTTAGGTGACAAATATATTAATCATTTAAGCAAAATAAATAAACTTTAAAGCAGCAATAAAGACATGAATCTGACTGCTTGTTCTTTCATGTATTCTTCAAGTTAATTATGGTCCCAGAATTCTCATAATTAAATAAAGGGTAGAGATGAATTTTTGCATCTCTCGCAGCAGTTGTTCCCAACCTTTTTGGCACCGGCAACTGTTTTCATGGAAGACAATTTTTCCATGGACCAAGGTCTAGGGGATGGTTTCAGGATGATTCAAGCACATTACATTTATTGTGCAGTCAAACCTCTCTGCTAATGATAATCTGTATTTGCAGCCATTCCCCAGTGCTAGCCTCACCGCCTCAGCTCCACCTCAGATTATCAGGCATTAGATTCTCATAAGGAGCGCACAACCTAGATCCTTCCCATGCACAGTTTACAGTAGGGTTCACGATCCTATGAGAATCTAATGCCGCCGCTGATCTGATGGGAGGCGGAGCTTATGCCGTGATGCAAGCGATCGGGAGCTGCTGTAAATACAGATGAAGCTTTGCTTGCTCGCCAGCCACCCGCCTCCTGCTGCGCTGCCTGTTTCCTAATAGGCCACAGACCGGTACCAGTCTGCAGTCCGAGGATTGGGAGCCACAGTCTTATACAGCGTTATTTTGAAGTATTATTGATTATTTGGTAATCTGAAAAATTACTGTTAAAATTTGAGACATTTACAGAAATTTTTAAAATACTGTCTTGTTTTAGAGATGGCATTCATCAAAATACACTGGGTCGTTTCACTGATTTTTATCTAGAACTGTCTGCTCCATCTTATCCTCAATATCTTTTTAACAAACAGGTGTTATTTACATTGTTGGAACCTTTCGTGGACTTATTCAGAATACATTGCACCTAAAAATAATAAACCAGTCATTGAAAATAGGGCAATGTACTACACACCTTAAATGTGCAACATGTATCTCCCACTTACTGCTCCATATCCACTCTCTACTGGTCTCCTCCCTGTTTTCTGCTGTGGGAGATGATAGATATGGATCGCATCCACAGGCTTCCCTGGCCTCTGGCTTCCTGTTGGGTTCAGCCAATTAAGACCCCAACAGAAGATCAAAGGGCAAGAGCAGAATGGAGAATGAGGTAAGAATATTCCCCTGGTCCTTTCCTTTGCGGTTCCTTTAAGATGCCTACGTTTCATCAATGTCACTGTTCCTCTCCTAGTAGCCTGCTCTCCAGGACTCCCTCTCCTCCTGCTCACTTCTGCTCCCTCTTCCCTTCAGACTTGCTGGAGGTACAGCTTGATGCCGTTACCTCCACATGGAGATTCATTTGCACCGTCCCTGTGCACTACTCTGATCTTTGCAAGTAGCCCTCTTGTCAATAAGTTCTCCTTAAATTACTGCAATTTCAGTGGAACTGTTTGAGATTCTTACTATTAATAGGATCCTCTCAATAATCTTAATGAACTAAATATTTTTACTTTTTACGAAGACACTAAGGCTCCAAGAAATGGCAGTGTCTAAATTCAAACTCAGCTCTAACTCTCATGTGCAGTCTTCTGTCGAAGGTTCTCAAATGTGGGAAAATATAAGATTACTTGGGAAGTTTGTAAAACATATTGATTAGTAAGTTTCATCATAAAAAATTCTGATTCTAGGATATGGAATAAGTTTTAGAAATATGTATTTTAACAACAGTGTAGGTTTTTCTGGAAATAATATTAATATTCTTAATAATATTCTTATAATAATTATATGATAATACTAATACAGACAGGCCTGACTTAAGTGGTTCAACTTATGATTTTTCAACTTTATGATGGTACAAAATCAATACGAATTCAATAGAAACAGTACTTCAAGTATTGGTACAACCATTCTGTTCTTCAGTTTTGGTACAGTGTTCAGTAAATGACATGAGAGAGTCAAGACTATATTATAAATAGGCTTTGTCTTAGATCATTTTAACCAACTGGAGGTTAATATTAGTGTTCTGAGCATATTTGAGTTAGGCTAGGCTAAGCTAGGATGTACTGTAGCTTAGGTATATTATAATAAATACATTTTCTATTTAATAATTTTTTAATTTGCAATGAGTTTATTGGGACATAACCCCATTGTAAGTTGGGAAGCATCTGTATATTATTATATTTTAACATATAAATGATTAATATAATATTGTAACAATAATGTTAATATTACTTCTATAAATACCACTGCTCATTAGTATTTGTTATTTTCCCTATCAGTTTTCTCCATAGCAATAATTATAATGAAAAATATACTATTCTTATTCTCCTTTTACAGAGAAGAAACTAATAAACAGAGAATTTAAATAAGTTGACTAAGATTGTATATCTTAATTCAGTCGATCAGTATCTGATTACAGAGCCCATGCTCTCGAACACTGCACTATGCAGCTGGCCTTTGGACCATTCTTGGTGAGCTGCAGCAAACTGTCAATAGGTCCCCAACTTATCATACATCTCTAGTTATTCTTTAAAGATGATGATTCTGCCATGATTATGGCCCTAATATTTTTAATTTATCTTGTCATGCCAGCGGCTATGAAATGAATAATACCCCCGTTTTTGTTTCTTTATTAGTTTTTGTAGACAGAGTCGTATCCCTTCTGAGCATTTTGGAATTAAGAAAAGATGATCATAAGCAATGAAGCTAGTTTATGTCTGGATTTAGTAGATATTTAGTAGACAAATATGTGTCCAATCATTACAAAAGATCCCAGCTACCTTTCCTCATGTTTTAAATATCATATTAAACATCTAGAACATTGCCTTCAGTTGATAATAACATCTTAATTATATATTCCTGATTCTCCACAGTAATGTTTAAAAAAAAAAAGAACTCTAGAATAATATTGTCCAGTAGAACTTTCTGTGCTGATGGCAATGTTCTGTATACACTATTTAATACAGTAGTCACTAGCCACATGCAGCTGTTGAGCACTTTAAATATGGTTAGTGCAACTAAAGAAATGAATTTTTAATGCTATTTAAATTTAAATAGTCACATGAGTGGTGGCCATCTTGTTGGACACCACGGTTCTATAAAGCACATTTGAGAGTCTTTTTTGTCACTGCTTCTTCATTTGACATATTTCAATAAGATTTTAAATATAATTGCAATGTTTTTAAACTTGGAAGTAGTTTTCATTAAAAAGATTTAGATCATTTTTATTACGTTCCTTTTTATTGCTGTTTTAATTTAATCCAGTCTATCAAAAATATAGTTGGATTTATGTATTCTAGGTCTAATGACTTCCTCTTTTTGTTCTTCTGTTATATTTGTCATGACTTCATTTTTTTCTACCTTGGCACTTACCTCTCCATATCTGTGATGGATGTTGTCAGAGTAATTCCAGTGTTGGAACAGTCCCTCATGAACGACATTTACCTATAAGAATGCAATCAAATGTGTCTTCCTTAAATCTTTAATCAAATATATAACTTGTTGTGGGGTTTTAATAAACTTGTAAACATAGGAAATTTAAAGCCATCATTTCACACTGTTTTAATCCATAAAATATAGAAAAGTAGTTGTTATTTTATCCACCTGCAGCAAAATGGAGTAATTTTAACAAGCCTTGGAATAAATATGTTGAATATGGTACACATTTTTCAGTTGAGTCTGACATCCAACTTCATGAATAAAAAAGGACCAATTTATCATGCAGTGATAATCACACACATTGTATTTATCATATATATAACAGAATACACTATTTTCTGAAACTCTGTTATGTTATTACATAGGAATTATATAATATAATCATAATTATGTTAAGCATATAAGTAGAACACAACTACTTCAAATTTGCCTTTAATTTTATATTAATCTATACGTTGGTAAGATTTGATTTTAACATGTTGATGCAATTATTGTGTTCTTATAATTGTTTTCATCTGTAAGAAAGTTATTAATTCTGTTATGCTTGTAAATATCTATATGAAAGTTATATTTAGAAAGATATCAATCTTAAATTTATCAAGCCGAACAAAAAACAAAATCAATTCAGTTGACTCATCTAGCAGATTTGAAAGGCTGTTGTTATTTTAAGAGACTATATTACTTCAACATTCTCCATAAAAGAGAATGTCCCAGGAAAAGAGAAAGACAGACAGACAGAGAAATATCATTAGGAGAAATCTTAAGTCTTTGGCTTAATGGTGTCCCCTTCCTAAGAATTCTCTCTTACAGTTCCACTAAAATACCTGTTAAAACACATCCTTAAAGAGAAAAAAGCTCACATGGTGAATATTTGGATTGGCAATCCATCTATTCCAGAATCACAAAGATCTGTTCACCACCTAAAAGGCCAATGTAGATAGACTGAAAATTTCAATCATGGGAAATGAGCACAGAGCCATGTGTCCAAGGTTCCATATGGAATAAGTGGCAGAGTAATGTTTTGAACCTACTCTGGCTCTTGAATTCATGCTCTTAACCACCACTCTCTATATAAACACCTAACAGTCCCTGCCCTGGGAAAGACTAATAAGAGGAGGTACATTCGTAACCCTTTAAATGCAAGGAAATAATGCCTGTAATCCTAGCACTCTGGGAGACTGAGGCGGGTGGATCGTTTGAGTTCAGGAGTTCGAGACCAGCCTGAGCAAGAGGGAGACCCTGTCTCTACTAAAAATAGAAAGAAATTAGCTGGACAACTAAAAATATATAGAAAAATTTAGCTGTGCGTGGTGGCGCATGCCTGTAGTCCCAGCCACTCAGGAGGCTGAGGCAG
>RJWJ010046965.1:0-11148 GCA_004363605.1 Indri indri
GTCACAATGGGACATATCAAAAGCCATTATACAGGGACAGCTGATGACAACAGCACTCAGAATGGGAAAAATGAAATTGCTGACTTCACATTAGTTATAGGAGAAAAACAACAACAGTAACAACAACAAAAAAACTAATTTTCTAAAAACAAAGCACACTCAAAAATTGCACCAAATCTAAAAGCACACCAAGATCATTATGAACCAGAAGAACCAAAGGAAAGTGAATGCATAATATATGGCAAGGCTCACAAAAGAGGCCATTTTTATACCTAGTGTTATTAGAGAAAGGCCACCAAAAAACATTGAGTACAACAGAAATATATACTAAAGAGAAGAAAGGGCATAAAGCTATCTATTCCCAGGTGAATTTTGTAGCCACATACAATTTTTTTAGTATCACCAAAAATAAGTGAAATCTACACACATCCAATCTAGTTCAGATATTCCTTAAAGTGACTGATTTCTCCTACCCCAAAGTTAATAATAATAGTATAGTGTAGTAATAGTACAGAGTATGGGAAAAAATAGGAAGTTAGACATGATGCTCATAGGAAGTTAAAAAGCACAAAAGCAGACATCTGTTTGCCCACTGAAGAATGTCAAGTAAAACACATTTTGCCCCTGATATGAGCAGGAGTCTTCTTAATCACTGGGGATAGAAACTCCATTTATATAGCACAGTATCCAAAAAAAATAAATAAATAAAGTCCTATTGAAAATTGGGAGAAGACAACAATCATTCACTGAACATTAAAACATAATGCTGAGACTACTGAACTAATGGAGCTCTAAAGATCTTTCCAATCCTAACAGACTGAGTATCTATGAGTCTATGGCATATACCAGGAAAAAAAAATCTATGTCAAAATTTAATTAATGCCTTAAGAAAGGCATGATTAAGAACAGGAGTTTGCTCTTTAAGACAGAGATAACATATCCTATAGTGAAAAGTCAAGGGAAAAGGCTTTGACAGGTAGATTTGGGAGTAAGAAGAATTCCATGTGAAAAGGATCGCATGCACAAAGAAAAGTATGCAGGAAGGAAAGCCTAAGATCTATTAAGAAACTGAAAACAGCCTTGGGTTTAGAATATAGGAAATGTCAAGTAGAGGAAGGCTGGAAAATGAAGCTGAAGTGGAAGATTGGGTTAGATCAGAGAAGACCATGAATTCAATGCAAAGAGACTGAACTAAGTTAAGCAAAGAGGAACCATGTAAATTTTCTGAGTAAAGGAGAATATTTTCAGAGCTACATTTCAGAAATAAAAGTTTGGCATCCAGGTGGTCTGAAAGAGGATTATAGCTTTGGGATAGAAAAGAGAGGACTTTCCCCAGCATAGGTGTTTTGCAGATTTCCCTCTTGGGCCATATTGTCTACTTGCTCTATATTTTAGCTCAAATGTCACTCCTGACCCATTTCTAATTATCTCTACTCAAATGATTAACAGGCACAGCAAACTTAGCATGTCCTCCAATTTACACATCATCAAACTGTCCTCCTCTCAAACCCACTCTCCTCTCATTTTCCTTCTCTTTGCACCACTGTTGATTCAGTGCTCAAGACAGAGGCTAGGCAGTCTAAATCCCCCGGCCCCCACCTTTCAATCAGACCCTCCACCATCACTGTGATTCTGCCTCCTACCTTCCATTTTCAATATCCCTGCATTACTTCCTCAGGAAGTCTTGCTACCGCAACACAAAGATAACTGAATAACCTGGGGGCACCCTCCCCCTCAATCAATACCTTGGTCCTGAAGAAGATGCTGGAAGAATTCTGATGATCAAATTAAAGGGATGAGTTCAGAAGACCCAAGAATGACTGATACTAGATTTTCCACCAGTCTGGTAGAATTGTGGCCTGAGAGTCAATAATTATGTTGTTAAGACTAATTATGGTATTGTAGGATAATTATGTCAATAATTATGTTAAATAGTAGAAAATAGAGGAAGTGATATTTCTCAAACACAGAAGATTGTGTTCTGGTGTTTATCCACAGTATGCAGGGAGATCTCTTCAGGGATTGCTAAAAATCCTTGAACATCCATAAGTGTAATAGAGATGTCAATCCTTATAAATGAACCCAATATGCTTTGTGACAGTGATAGTGATTCTGTTGGACACTTAGAGTACAGACATGGGGGTTCATGCATCATTTCTGAAATATCAGCATCTTGATGAAAATGTGTTCCGCTTTAAATTCCATAAGCAGATAAAGAGTGACTGGTAGAGGGAAGGAAGGTGAGGCAGCCTTGTTAGATATGGGTAAAAAGATGACTCTTTCTGCCATTCCTAGGAGAATACCTAGAAGAGGGAGAGGCAATGAAAGATACTTTTAAGATCTCTACCTCATACTCCAAACTTATAAAAAACAAAACAAGACAAAAACAAACAAAGAAAACCTTAGCAAAACTCTTCCTAGGAAGGGATGGGTTCTGCCAAGGGAACTATAGAATCAGAAAGTGTGGATGTGACCTATTTAGAACAGGTTTTGGCAGGTGTATTTTGAGTACCATGTTCTGCTTACAGCATTGTCAGACTGAGTACCACACCCATCAAAAATTCTCCCGAAACTGGAATTCAGGGCTGGCAGGAGATGGGGAGGGCGGGGAGACTTGGCATTCACTGCTTATCTCTGAGGAGTCAGTGGAACCAGGTACAGATTGGTTGATGCCTACACCACCAGCTCAGATCTGGAGATAAAGATGACGGGACTTGGCACAGCAGTTCAAAGCTTGCTGTAGAGTTTTCGGAATGCCAGCAGCAAAGTGACCCAAAAGAAAAAATGGGCAATGGCCCTTAATCTATGATTCCGCCATGAAAGTGTGGCCGGGAATCATGCAAAGATTGTCATGGCCAATCTCACAGGAGAAAAATTTCATAGACTCCCCCATAACCATAAGGAAGTACAATCAATCTTCTTCAGGATTTGCTTGTAGATAAGATGAACATTCGTTGTACCTGGATGGCATCCACAAAGAAAACCCACATCCAGCAAGAAGAAAGCTTGGAGGGACAATACTCAGGACTCTTCAGGGAGATTAAAAAGTGAAGAATCTTCCCCTCACATCTAGGATAGTTAAAACCCAAGGAGGGAAGAAAAAGGGGCAAAAACATGCTTTTGGAGAAAACTCCCAGGTGAGAAGGTAGGCAGAGATGGTAGCCACCCTTCCACTCTCACGTCCAAATGTGAACAACTGTCAGAAAGGTGCCCAGTTCTCACTCTGTGAGTCCAGACTCAGGGTAAGGCAGTGACTCTGAGAAAGGAGAGAACACATCTGGGGACATGGGGCAGCCTGTCACCTCCACCCGACTATATTATGTCCACCATCTTCTTGCCAAAGACCAATGCTCACCTTCCAAAGATTGCAGAACTCATTAAAGATGGCAGCAATGGACAAAATTGTGTTCAACTTCCTTATGGATTCAGCCATAATAAGACCACTCCTGGGGGAATTGCCACACTCAGGAGCTCTTGGTTGGCAAGAAGTCCTTTTATAGGTATAAATATCACATCTGCCACTTAGTAGCATCCTGTAGAGTTGCATGGAAAGAACTGAATGTCAGTCAAATCTTACTGACACTTAAGTTCCCAGTTCACCAAGTAACTGTTACACATATTTACAAAGGAAACAAAAGTCTTGCTATGTTTGTCTTCAAAGACAAACATAAATATAGTCATGTATTTGTACATGAGGTGATAATCTTTGAAACAATTTATATGAAGTAGTTTTGGAGTCTAATGGTGTATTTATATATTCATATCAGCATGTATGATGTCTTGGAAACCCACAGTAACTAAAACGAATGAATAACAAAGAGCTAGGCAGCAACTTTCTTCCTAACCTCGCTTCACATTATCGGCCCCAGCCCTTCACCCACCAATCTGAATTTCAATTCCTCTTTGAACCCAGCTTCATTTTGCAAACATACAGTGAACCTTTGATAAGTCTGTGTAATGATGCCCTGAGTCCTTCCAGAATCTCCAAATTTGCAAATATGGATCTGTTTATATAAGAGCTTGTTGTTCATGATTAACAATCCTATGGGAGCCTGGTGTTACCGGAGTTTAATTCCATACTACAACGTAACAACCTTTTCAGTTTTCACTAAAATTTGATCTCTCACTTGATGGCCACACCACAGAAGAAAGGGCTAAACAATAAAGCCTTGCTTGTGGGGTGCGAATGCTGGGTAATCAGTTATGATTTCTCCCTAGCTGTTAATTAAGTTAACGATATTAATGGTAGATTCCATTTACCGAGGGCTAACCCAGTAGCAGACATTGTGCTGAGTACTTTGTAAGTTATCTTTATATCAACTCAATTTATGTTATAGCGATCCTCACAACCAGGCCCTTGAGATAGGTTTCATTGTCCCCATTTCAGATGAAGAAGCTGTAGTTTAAAGAGACTGTCCAAGTGAGGGTGAAGGACTCCACTTCGGGTCTTTCTGACTCTGAAGCCCAGACATGTGACCACTATGTACACCACTTCCCCGCTCATTATGACCTCTAAGACTCCCAATGCACATTTCAAATGTCTGCCTCAGTAAAATTAAACATTACTACATTTCAGAGATCCAGAGCCTAATGGGAAAAGTCAAAACTATAAATTGTGAACTAAAATAAAATCTTAAGGCTCTCCCCCACCAGCTGACTGAATGGACCCCCTCTTGGCCAAGGGGATATCCTAAAACTAAATTGCCTGCCACGAGGAGGGAGGTCAGACATACCTCATCATGCCCCCTCCCTTCCTGGAGATATCCTTTGTAACCCATTAAAAGGCCTAAAGGTATGCAAGACAAACCTGCAGGTTCTTAATTTACACAACAAATATTATGTCCAATGGCTTGTCTCTGATTAACAGAGCTCCTTATCTTAAAACATTCCAAGCCTTTAGACAAAGTTTCATGTCTTTAATCAATTACGAGTCAAAGAATCTTTAAACCCACTTATAACCTGTCACCACCATCCCACCACCCCCTTTGAGATGGCCCACCTTTTCAGGCCAAACCAATGTTTACCTCCCACGTATTGATTTATGACTTTACCTATAACCCCTGTCTCCCTGAAATGTAAAAAACCAAACTGTGACCCAATCACAAGTCCACTTGCTCAAGGCTTCTTGGGCATGGCTCTGGGTCATGGTCCTCAAATTTGGCTCAGAATAAATCTCTTTAAAATTATTTTACAGAGTTTGGCTTCCTTTTCGTCGACAAAATGTTAATAAAATACATATTGTATGATGTAATTAATCTCTTCCTTGACTTGAGCTGCCCTCTTTTCTAAAATTGTGGTATTCACAGTACACAGCTATCCAGGAACAGGAGAATTTAACTAATCTATTAAGTATAAACTGTGCAAGAACTTTCACACACATCATCTCCTTTCACCCTCACTAGAGTCCTCTGAAGGGGGGAGTATTTACTAGGGAGGAGTTGAAAGCTTAGAAAGACTCAGGGATTTAGCTAAAATATCACACAAAATTTTTGCGGATACAGACCTTGCTTTTTCCATCTACCTATTTGCATGCATGTAATATGTAGCATGTAATATGTAATATGCATACACGGAACTTGCCTCAATAAGTGGGCCAAATGCAGGAATTGGTATCTGGCAGGGACAGTGTCTTTCTTGCTTACTAGTCTACAGCTAGATGCTCAATAAAGGCTTGTGGAAGGAACAAAGGAAGGAAGGAAGGGAGGGAGGAGGGAAGGAAGTTGTTCATACTTCAAACCTACCTCTGTTTCTAGCTTTGAACACTATTAGACTAATTCTCCATCAACTTTGTATTTACAACATCTAGCACAATACCTGGAGTACTCAATAAATACAGATTGACTATGGAAACTAAAATAACAAATTAAAAAAAAAAATCTTCCTAATACAACCACAGTCTTCCAGTGACAAACATATGTCCGTGATCAGGTCAACCACTACAAAGAAACAGAAAATCAGAGACGCTGAAACACACACTTATGGAAAATTGAGTGTTGAATGTATACAGACAGCACCATGACAGATGCTCACGGAGTCATATGTAGCCCAATATGGCCCTACAGGGACATAGAGAAGTATTATCAGATTCTTCAGGTAGCCAGGTCCCACACCATTTAATACTTTAACAGTAAAGGTCAGAGCAGTGAACTGAATCAGCAAAGTGAAAGGCAATGCTGTTAAATGTCTAGAAAAACTGAATTCACACATCCCCCCTTCCTTATGGCTGTGATTTTTCAAATATAAACTGCAGAGAGCAGTAGAATGATGATATCACTGTAGATTAGATGTTCTTCTTTACAAAACTGGTCATATTCTTATTTTCTTCTTCCTTGGGGAGCCTTCATCTCAAGATAACTTTTAAATAGAAACAACCAGCTTTTCAGCAGAGCCTGATTATCAATTTGCACCTCTGGCAAAGGAAGGCCTACAATTCTATTGTTTTGCTAATTGTCAATTTGCATCTTTGAAAGGTGTTGCATTTTCTCTTCTTTCTAGCAGGTTAAGACTAATTCTGTATGTTAATAAATATTATAAACACTTTTCACAGAAATGCAGTTTGCTAAAAAGTAGGCTATTATTGTTATTTTCCATTTTCCTCTACTTAATTACACATTAGATTTTAAAGTTGATTTTATCAAAACTAGTTATGCTCTTATTTAAAATGTTTCTCCTTCAGAAAAACGTTCGTTAGTCAAATAAACATTTATACAAAAAAGCTTCTTAAAGTACCAGTTTTTGACAGCCATGAAAAAGTTATGAGCTAACAAAGGCAAAATTTCACAAGGACACCTATGGATTTTAGCTTGAGTAAATTCTTTGAAAATATTCCTTCCTTTCCTTTCTTTAGGTGCATGTAAAGTAAAAAAATATAAAAAGTAAAAACAAAAATCCATTTTACAAAGTAACCAAAAAAAGGAAACACATTTTGTAAAAACATAACAGGAAAAGAGACTCAAATTAGATTAAGATTATTCTTTACACTTATGTTTACAAGTATTAACTCAGAAAACTAAAAGTTCTTAACATGCCCTATCAGTACTAGTTCCAGTAGTTGATTCCAAATGATAAGATCTTTGGATATGCTTGCCAAAGCAGATACTTTTAATCCACTGCAACATTTTTCCTACCTGATTGCTAGATATGAACTACCAAATCAAATGTTATATGTTAACTCTCAAACTTTTGAGCTTAGGGAGGTGGTGTTTTAAAGATCAAGTGATCACTTCCCATCGGATCCAAGTGAGGATGTTTAAAGGCCATTTACATTGCTAAAAAATTGCTTTGCAGGTCATATTTTTAATTTACTAAATTTATTCATATCCTACCTTTTCCTAAAAGGATTTGAGAGGGGCAATATCTACTTGTGTCACATTGGTTTCTCAAGTGCAAAATCATAGATAAATAATATCTATAGATAACAAAGATCATACATTTAAAATGTCTGTAAAGTACTTTGTAAAATATGAATGTTACATGTTATTTATTACTGTTTCTGGGCTTGCTCCTAAACCATGTCATTATTCCAAAAGGAAGCATCCACTTAATGACATACCTTTACATTATAAATATTTAAAAGCTTTCCTGAAAATATTAACACTTTGAAAAGAACGTTTTTTAAAACATTTAAATCAGCTTCCTCAATTCAACCTATCACTCTCCCCAGGACATTTGTACCATACATACATATATACATTTTATACATGAACCCACTGTACAATGCCTCTTAATACTGTTCCACATTCCTTTTCATAAAAACTGTGAGATCTAAGATTGTAAAATCCATTTTGGGGGAAAAAAACAGAAAAAATGGTAAGATAGTTTCTAGGAGGAAAAGTGGTTGGGTGCACAGAATTGGTGAAGTATGAGTTGAATAAAACGAGTTAATTCCATGTGCAAATAACTCTGTATGGTCAAGTCATATGCCAGGCAAAGGACAACGCTCATCAGTAGCATAAGTGGTTTAAATATCTGAGCTATAAAGGACTTTCAGTGTTTTGGCTTATTTTCTTCCCATCCTTTTTTCTTTTTTATTCTAAAAAATATACTTCCATATTTTAAAATGGTTCTGAGACTGCAGAATCCATTTTTATATTTCAAGAACTATTTATTGAACATGTTCAGGCTCAGAACACAACACCCTGAAATATACCACTTTCACAACAGAGAAAACCCCAGAGTGAAAAAGGTCACTTCTTCCGCCTTTCTCCCATGAAACATGGTCATAAAGGAATTCTGACCTACCTCACCTGAGGTAGGTCACAAGAACCTCATTCCAGAGTGCCCTGCCCCTCTGGGGGGTGGGAGGAGAGGATGGTCATACAGAGACACAGGACAAAAAAAAAAAAAAAAAAAAAACTGAATAAACAGGCTTTGCTGAGGATCCCCCCTTCCCAGTTTATTACCTTTTGATTATACCCTTGCGGCCCAGTCATGTTTCTCCATGACTACCCACTTATTTCATCAGCCTTAGCATAAAAATCCAGTTTTCCCTGGGTCTTTGGGACTCCATTTCTGAAAGTCCCTGTGTCACAGTAAAACTTTTGTTAAATAAATTTGCTGTGCTTTTCTCTTGCTAATCTGTCTTTTGTTATAGGGATGTCAGTCATGACTCTTGTAAGAAAGATATTACTAATTTTGGAAAAAATCATCAGAGTTTGCATGTGGGTTATTTTAGGAGTATGACTGAACATCATATTACACAAATGAATTTCCAGTTTTAACCTGATGTCTCTGGGCAAAATAAATAGAATTTGGGCAACTATGATCAGAGAATAATTTTAACCATTTCATGTAAATCAATTGGAATTATTTTCAGGTCGGGCTGTTAGTAGAAATGCTGAAGATGGGCGTCCGTATTTCTTTAATTGCTAACATCATTTAGTTACATCTAAAGGCTGACGAGGATCCTATCAGATATCTAGTCAGTCATAGAATCCCAGAATCGGTGCCTTCCTTCAGTCATGAAGTATCCATTTGCCTCTTTTTTAAAAAATAATGAATAAAGCTGTGATTAGGAGTATGATATCTGGGAGGTGCTTATAAAATATACATTTTAAAAAAGAAAGCTTTAGGCCAGGCATGGTGGCTCACGCCTGTAATCCTAGCACTCTGGGAGGCCGAGGTGGGCGGATTGTTTGAGCTCAGGAGTTTGAGACCAGCCTGAGCAAGAGCAAGACCTCGTCTCTACTAAAATTAGAAAGAAATTAATTGGACAACTAAAAATATATATATAGAAAAAATTAGCCGGGCATGGTGGCACATGCCTGTAGTCCCAGCTACTCGGGAGGCTGAGGCAGGAGGATCGCTTGAGCCCAGGAGTTTGAGGATGCTGTGAGCTAGGCTGACGCCACGGCACTCTAGCCAGGGTAACAGAGTGAGACTCTGTCTCAAAAAAAATAAAAATAAAAATAAAAAAAAAAGAAAGCTTTATCCTAGGTAAGTATTTAGCAGTACACAAAGGTCATAAATTATACAAAAAGGACATAAAACTTAAGGGTTTTATGGAATTTCCTGTAAGACACATGATAAATTTATATATCAATTAAACTCAAAGAAATTGGTACTTGAGAAAAGAGATTAAGGTCTTGGTTTATTTTAGGAAGAGAATGAAAAATAACTTCGACTTATACCGAAGTTCAACTTTCAACTTATATTGAGACCATAACTAATTATTATTCTGCTCTCACTGATGGCAGATACGTAGGAATTGGATTTAAATCACAATGTAAAGGATACACATAACGTGTGCAGAGCTTTCTGCGAAGTTTTTCATTTAAAGTTTTCTTTCTATCTCTAGGCCTTGTGATCACATATCTCCCCTCTTCAAAACATTCCAGGAGCTTCCCACATATTCAAAATGAAGTCCAAAACCTTCCCTTGGCCTGGCAGGTCCTCTGCCTGCTGGTCTCCTTGGAGTCTCTCCAACATGCCCAGTGACGTCCCACGTCAAGCTTTTACCCTTGCCCGAGTTCCACTTGGCTGCAGGACTCACAAAAGGTACCTCATGAGAGAACCGTCCCAAAACACTACGGGAATTAGCAACCTGCCATTTCTTCACCCTCTTACCTCTTTACCTGCTCTACCTTACACTACTCATTTATTCATCTGTTTGCTCACTTCTATATCTCCCAGTACAGTGGAAACCAGGGTGTGGTCACACGTATATGCCCAATTCCTGCAACAGTGCCTGATACCTAGTAGCTGCTCACTAAATATCTTGAATGAATAAACATTCATTATCTACCATTAGCAGGTTATAAAAAGCACAAATCTGTTGGAATTCAGAAAAATATTTACTTTATATGGCATTGATTTTTCCGAGATAAAAATTATTATTCAAATAAACTATTATTAAAACTATTATCAAATTTAGAGAAACTTTCCAAACTCATTAAGTGCCTCTAATTACATATAGGTCTTTCTGTCATTTTAAAGACTTCCGCCATCTTCTTAAAGGTCACGCTGCTTGCAAGCTTATTGTATTCTAGCAATTTCCTGTACTACTTTTCCCTTCAAACACTTCCAGTAGTTCTGCTTTTTGGCATATCATTTCAATTCTTCTAAAGTCGACTTTGGTATTTTCCTCTATTTTTTCAGTCCCTGTTGTATGCGTTTCCTTTTAAGTAACCTTCTGCTTCACACTTACAATAAGGTACCAGCCCTATACAAAGTTCCTAAGGCAAAGGGTGTGTGAGCACAGGAAGCTGTGTCCTCACTGGGCTCGCTTAACTGTGTGTTTGCTGCTCCTTCTGCCTTGAAGGGTCCCAGATTATCTTGTCTGAAAAACCTCTACTCATCTGACCTAGCTCAAATATCACCTCCTCTGTGAATTTCTCTGATTTCTTCAAAGCAGAAGTTGCTGCTTCTTCCTCAGTGTTCTCACTAGTCTTTAAGTCTTAATGATGAACCAGCCGATCACTCAGGCAGTTTCCGCCTTGCACCACTCTGTGTATATTTCCACTGTATAACAATTGATTGCATTTATTTGTGCTTCAGGCTTTGGTCCTTGTATTCACATTCATACTCTCTCTCTTTCCATTTTTGTCTACACTCACTTCCTTGCTGATGACTCCCACATTTATATTTCTAGCCTGCACTTCCGTTCAGTATTTTTCTACTGAAATATTTAATAAGAATTGCAAACTTATT
>RJWJ010046966.1:0-11127 GCA_004363605.1 Indri indri
TCATCACAGCTCACTGCAACCTCCAACTCCTGGGCTCAAGCAATCCTTCTGCCTCAGCCTCCCGAGTAGCTGGGACCACAGGTGCACACCACGACACCTGGCTAACTTTTCTATTTTTAGCAGAGATGGGGTCTTGCTCTTGCTCAGGCTGGTCTCAAACTCCTGAGCTCAATCCATCCTTCTGCCTCGACCTCCCAGAGTGCTGGGATTACAGGTGTGAGCCCCCGCGCCCAGCCCAGATCCCTTACGTAATTTTAACAGGGTGCTCCCACACACGAGCCCACACAGGAGCACTCGACACCTACTTCCCTCTGCCGTGTGCAGAAACAAAGGTTCCAAGCAGCGGTGTCGGGAGGCCAAGGTCACCGCCATAGGAGGCCCAGGCAGACGGGAGTCCAAGCCCAGTGCTTTTCGCATCACACCAGCAGGTCTGAAGGTCCCCTCCCCCCAGTGGCAGAACCTTCCTTAAAAAGGAGCCTTCGGCCCAAAGCACAATGTGCACAGGCTGCCCAGGGGATGGGGACTGGCAGCTGTGGCTCTTGCCCCCTCCCCCCTGCCCCCAAGGTAGACCCGTGGACCTGGTAGGGGCCAAGGAACATGGGCTGGGAACCCCCAGGCTCCAAGGGGTGGCAGGCAGGTGGCGCAGCTTGTCAGGCTGGGTCACTGTGGGCTTGGTCCACAGCGGGGGGGCCGGGTGGGCCCATCTACCCAGGCTGGCACCAGCATCTTCCAGAAGCTCGCCTGTGCTGGAAGAAGGCGGACCTTGGGGAGAGCTACTTAGAAGGTCAAGTTTTGCTGCAGAATCAGAAGCCACTTTGATTCCAGATTTGGTGGCAGTTGCTCTTCTCCCCATCTCTTAAAAACAAACAAACCAAAACAAACCTTCATTCACCCATTTGGTATCGAATCAAATTTAAAACATTATAAAAAGAAATTAAAAATAAGTTTTACTCGGAATCTCACCATCTAAACAAAGCCCCCTCGGCCACCCAGCTGGGCAGTGGCTGAGCCGGAACCCGGCGTGGCTGGGCCTCGGTGGCCACACTCCTGGCTTCCCAGTAAGTGGTGGACGTCAGGGCGATGTAGCCCATGCTCTCATTTAATGTGACTTTAGTGCTTTTTATCTGGTTCTAGTAAATATATATTTTATTTTTAAGGACTACATGCCATTTCTTTGCACAGATATACCGTAATTTGTATAATTATCTCTGTAGCACTGAAAATTCAAGCTGTTTCCAGTTTCCTTGTTTTTTTAGCTTTTCATCGAAACTTTACAAACATACAAGCTTCCCATTATTTTTAAAAAGGGGCTTTAATATAGGCCATAAAAGTGTCTGCGTTGGGGGAATAAAATGAAGCAACTTTGAGGTCACATATGATCCTCCCCCACCCGCAATTTTAGCAGAAAAATTATGTCTATTGGATTTGCCTCCATAAGTCAAATTCCCGGTGCTCAGCTCTCCTCTGTGAGGGAGAGTCCTGTCTCTTTTATGAGTCATCTGAATCCCAGAGGTGGGAATACCTCACTGAGCAGATCTGAATGATTCAAGATTAACTGGTGTGCGCCGGCTGGGATGAGGAAATGGTGACCGGGTCGTTTCGGAACCGCGTCTGCAGCTGAGCCGTCTCCACACCAGGAGAGGCAGGGCTGCCTGACGACGCCAACGGGGTCTCTGCCCGGGCCCCCGCTCCTCCCCACGTTGCCCCTACGCAGGGATGTCGTCCCCGGGAGGCTTTGACTGGTCACTCTGTCTTCCAAAGTCTGCCCGACAGGCCTGGACAGCAGCCGGCCGCAGGTCAGCACCCCCACCTGCCCCCCGTGGGCGCCCGCCACCTGCCTGGCTCTGACACACACCCCATCTCAGGATTCTGCTCTGTGGCATTGAGGAAACCGAGGTTCAGGGAGGGGGCAGGTGTCTGCCTTAGGTTCCTCGCTGGTCAGAGCACGGGGACCTCTGTGAAGCCCGTGGCGGAGGGTCCACCAACCTCCAACCTCCAACCTCCTTCCAGCCTCGTCTGTCCCTCCAGCCCAAAGCCACCCTGACTGGGAGCTGGTCCCCCAGTGGGACCCGCCAGCCCACCCCAGGCAATGCCCGTCCCTCTTTTGGGGGTGGCCATCTTCAAAGGGCCACACCCACCCCAGGCTTAGCTCAAGGCCATCTTGTCCCCAGAGGTCGCCAGGGCTTCCTCCCTCGAGCCTCCTCCAGACTCCCGTGGTCTGCTTGGTGGTCGACTTAGCGCCGCCACTGTGGGTGCCCCTGTCCCAACCCCTCCATGCCGGGTGGTCAGCTGGGGCTCTGGGGGCATTGGGACGGGGCAGGGCGGGGGGGAGTTTTGTTTTGATTCATGTTCCTGGGACCATTTGACTGTTGAAGTTTTCTAGGCCCAAGCACCAAACTTCCCAGACGCGGGATGAGAAATGAGGAGACACTGAGTAGGCGAGACGTGTAACTGGCACAGATATTGCCAAGTCAGACCTTGCCGGAGAGGCGGCTCTGGAACACTCTGGAACACTATGAAAACCTCCTAAGGGTGAGCAGGTCACAACATTCTCTCCGCCCCTGACTGGCTGTCTCGCGCTCTCCTACATAAACAAAATAATTATGAGTGGAGCTGCACGACAGTCATGTATCAAGCACAATTAAGGAAGTTGTTAACTCGATGCCAACGAATCTGTTGTATTCAGTCATCACTGTAAGCGCCTGGCCTTCCAAAGTATGTTTGAAAAACCCACATTTCCCCATAGACAGTAAATGATTTGTTGCCCTCGAGAAATAGAGGATCCGAAACAGTTTCCCCAAACTGTTTCCAGTGGTTCCGTGAAACACTGGTTCACCGATCGTTGGTAGCTTTGCTCTCCCCCGAGAAGTGTGTTCAAAAGGGGCTGGGAAATGCCACAGCGATGGGTTTATTATACTGGCTTCAGGGCTTCTCAGAACCTTTGGTGAGCTGCGTAGCCTGGATGAGCCCCAGGGCACAGCTGGAAATGTCACCTGAGCTTATTCAGCCAAGGCGCTGGCCTTGACTGCCACGCTCGCCACTTCTGGGGAATATCCACCGGCGTCTCCCAGAACAATGCTCCACTGGGTCTGGCCTAGAAAACAGTGGTCTCCAATGCATTTGTTAATTGCTCCGATCTGCTACCTTGAGAAGACATGGTATGCCACGGGCTGCACTCAGACGCCTGCAGAGAGGACTGGGTCCGAGACAACACAAATGGACCTGCTTCTATAGGGGCCACGCTTGACACTCCACAGCTGCATTGCCTTTTAAATCACTTTGTGGGCCAAAAGGAACTGCAGCTGGTGGTACCTGGCTGCACTCAACAATACTCAGCAGTACCTGGGAGTACTCAGCAGCACCCTTCAGTACCCAGTAGTACCCAGCAGGACCCATCAGTACCCAACAGCACCCAAATCACCCATGACTTGTTTGCTAGCGGTGACTGACCTATGTCTTCCTGTTCTTTTCCACACTTGGGAGGGAGGGTGCCCGTAAACCAGCCTGGGCACCAGGCCACAGTGATTACGGGGCCTGGTGGGTCCTTGCAGGGGGTTGCCGTGTTCTCTGTGGCTTCTGTTCTGGCTGCTCCCAAGCACTGGGGGAACCTGTGCTTGGGTGTCGGAGGCCTGGCGCCCAGGGTGCTCGGGGCCGGGGGCTGCTGAGTAGTTGCTTCCCTTTGCCCCTGGCTCTGGCTGCCCCGGCGCAGGTGTGCAGCTCTCTCCTCCCTGAGCCTGTCCACGCTTCCCAGTCCGGGTCCCCTCCTGCTGCCCAGGTGGGCCCACCCTGGTCCTCTGTGGCCTGCCAGCTTGTCTTTGGCCTGCCCCGTCCCGCCCTCCCGCTGCACACTCCTGCTGAAGCTGCAGAAAAGCCGGTCCTGGGGACGAGAGAGCCATGGCGGGGCTCGAGAACAGTCGGGAGTGCGTGAGGATCATTTTCCTGATCAAAAGATGTAGCCACGAATGCCAATTTAAAGGCAAATCATGCCTGGGGAGACTGCGGGACTCACTGGGCAGCCACCCGTGTGCGGTGCCCTCGATGCTCCCAGGGCCGAACATACCGCCCTGGTGGCTGCTGTGCGGCAGGGCCCAGCTGGGAAAGACAGAGAAGCCCCTTCCTCTGCCACGCCGCGCAGCATCCGGCGCCCTCTATTGACAAAACCTAGCACTGCACCATCTGGCGAAGGAGGCCGTGCCCAGGGCCCAGCTCCCGGGCCAAGAGCAGGCTGAGAAGGGCAGACCTGGAGCTGAGAGGCTCCAAATAGACACCAGCAGACACATCTGCTCACCTGTTTGTATAGCGCACACTACCGCACTGCCGCGCTAATGTACCGTGCTGTGACTGGCAACCCGGGTACAGGACGACGGGAGGACGGGGACTAGAGACAGAGAGTGCGTGTGGTGCACAGAGTTGTGCATTTTTGCTCCCCCACTAGATGCTAAGCTCTGTGAGGGCGTTTGCTGGGTCCGAGTTGGAGCGGCAGACGCTGCTGGCACGGACGGCGCACTTCCGCTGTCTGCCCCGTGCTAGAGACGGAAGAAACAAGACACTTGTCTTCCTAGAATATTGTTCTACTGAGGTGTCCATGTGACTCAGCTCTGGCTGATGACATGGGAGTGGAAGTCGTCTGAGAGGCTTCCGGGAGGCATTGACTCCGCCGCCTGCATACAGGTGGTGCTTGCAGCCGGAGCGGCTGCCGTGTGAACACGAGGAGAGGCCGAGAGAGCCACAGAGACGCCGGCCTGATGTCACTAGTCGCTGAAGCAACACCAGCAGCTTTGTGTTTCTAGACTCCTTGTTATGTGAAAAAATAAGCTTCAGTTATTCTAAGAAATTGTTGGATATTCTGTGACTTGCAACCAAAAGCATTCTAAAAGGATACAGTTACGGAGATGGAAGTTCTTAGAAAACTAGGAATAGACGAATCCTTTCTTAATCTGTTAAAGAAATGATATCTCACACCAACAAGCAGCATCACATTTAATCTGTGGCAATTGCTGGAGGTTTTCTGTGAAGTCAGGATAGGAATGCCCGCGGCTACTCCTGGGAATGTGCTGGAATCTTGGCCCATATAAGACAAGAAAAATAATGCAGTGAAATAGTAAAATACAGAAGACAAAATAATCACTATTTGATGATGATTAGTTGTCTAAAGAAAATCCCCAAAATTAGCTAAAGCAAGACAATTTAGTATACTACATACTAAATATATAAAAACCATTTGCTTTTCCCTATCAGGAAAAATATTTTACAATATATAATGAAAAACTATATTGATGACAGCAACAAAAATATTAACAACTAGAAATTTACTTCATTGGACTGATGTGGTCTTAAAAGAAGAAAACTATAGAATTTTCATGAAAGATAAACAAGAAGAATTTCGTAAGTAGAGAAACACATAATACCTCTGCATGAGCCTCAGTGCCAGCTGGAACAAAGACTGAAAAGAGAGGCCACAGTTTTTTCTCAGTTATGATGACTGGGGGATAGAATTTGAGATCTATATATCAGAATATATTATAAAAGCATAATCATTAAAACTCTGCGGCAGGAGTGCACAATCGGAAGAAGGCTCTGGAATGCCAGAGACAGGCTAGAAATGGGTCAAAACATGTCTGAATTTGGAAGCTGAGAGACTAATGAAAAAAATACGTGGCTTATTCAGCAAATGGTGAACAAACCCTGAAACTCTAAAACAACTGGAAGAAAATGTATGTGAATGTTTATCTGATATCAGGGCAAGCAATTCTTTCTAAGGTTTTCTCTAAAGGAAAATATTGCTATATTTGATTTTATAAAAACAAAAAAAAAATCTCTTATATCTCGCGAAGCACCTGAACAAGATCAAAACTAGCAAGCTAAAAGCCAAAATCATTTGCCAAATCTGTGATGGACAAGGGAGTAGCACCTGCCTGCCATGGAGCCGACACGCAAGATCCGCTTGCGGAGCAAAGGAATTCCGGGCTAACTGCCGGGTCGGGTCAGGGTGGACTCTGGGCTGGCCCGGCATGGTGCAGAGGAGGACGGGGCACAGGCTGAGTCAGAGTGGAGCTGAGAGGCCCTCGAGCCCGGGGACCGGGGGTCGGGGCCACGAGGCGGGTGCAGGCGGGTTTCTCAGTTTCCGGGAACTGCAGGGATGTCTGCACCTTCCAGGGTTGAGACTCAGGCCGACAAGGGCCACTGCCCCGTCCTGCCGTCCCTCGACGATGAACAGTGTGGACGTCCGTGGAAACATGAAGTGCCGTCCCCTATCTGGAAGGTTTAAAAATGTGTGTACGCCTGTATTGACACACGGAGCAGAAACGTAACTGCGCCTGTCCCAGCTCCGCATACTGGGCGACCGGCTCCTCTGAGGGCCTACTGGTCTCGTCGAGAATCGGATTTGATTTGTCAGAGGCAGAGGGGAATGACGGTGGTGAAGATAAAGACATAAACATGAAAGATTAATTATCCTGTGGCTAAGAGGGTCTGTCCGGGCCCAGTGGCCCGCATGTCCCTTATTTATTACAAACAATTCAGAACGGTGATGTTTCTATCTCTACCCTGCCATCTATCTGTGGATTTGGCCATTAGTCACACCACCACCATGACGTGAAAGTCCTCTCCCCACTGGGGTGTGCTGGCAGCCCTGCCCATGTGTCTCCCGGGGCATCTACACCAGGCGTCAGCGAACGGCGAGAGCCCACCTGGCAGCCACCCGAGGCAGGGCCCGCGGCACAGCCGTGCAGGGCGTCGCTGCCACCTCCACCACCTTCGCCAGAAACACAGCGCGCTGCAACCCGCTGTGCTGGGGGACGGATGGGGAAGTGGGGACAAAAAGAACGTATGGGGAGGAAGAAAGGACATCCCTTCCCCAGAGATCTGCTGTCTACCTGGAGCGGCCAACACGCATACAGAAAGACCAGTCCCAACAGACAGCAGCGTGTCCTCCCCGTTAAACAGAGAACGTAACCCGAAGACGCTGCCGGTCAGACTGTGCTCTGTTCATCCATCTGTTCAGGTTAAACCACTGAGCCCTACTGTCTCCCCTTCTTTCCTAAAAATGGAGCCATTCTAGCGGCACACACATCTGCCTGGGAGAAAGTCCACTCCCCGGACCCCTTGGTGTCCCGGTACTAGGGTCCGGTTGACGGGAAGCATATAAGCAAAGTGGTGTGTGCCTGGCTATGTCCTAAGTCATCCCTCCTCCTTCCTGCCGTCTGACTGACGGACATACCAGCCAGTCCTGGGGCCGCCGTCCCAGACCAGGAGGACCCGCTGGAGAGGGTGCGACGGAGAGCGGAGGGAGCCTGGATCCCAGGCAGCTGCGTGAGGCAGAGCTTCACAAGCAACCCGGCTACCCGCTCCTGTAGCTGTTCCTTGAGAGGACAACAGCTTGCGTGGTTAGGTCAGGGGTGATCTGGGGTCTCTGTTTCTTGCTGCTTAACCTAATGCTAATGGACTTGAATGCCTGGGACGCGTCAGGACCCTGTGCCGAGACTGGACCACGAGAAGGAGTAAGGTAAAGACAGTTCCTGCTCCCAGGGAGCTTAGTATAGGGACAGACACAGAACAAAGACGTCATGTTAAGCGACACAAACCAGGCACAGAAAGACAGATACTGTGTGGTCTCACTCCTGTGTGGATCCGGAAAGCTGCACTCATAGGAGTGAGAGCAGAGCAGAGGTCACCAGCGGCTGGGCCGGGAAGTTACAACCAGACAGGAAGAATCAATTCTGGTGTCCTATTTATAGCTAATAATACTGTATTATATTTCGAGACAGCTATTAATGGAAAAGAGGGTCTTGAATGTTACCGCCACAAAGAGATGAGCAAGACTCGAGGCAATGGACATGCTGACCCCACTGCCTTGACCGTTCTGCGATGTACACAAGCACGGAAACATGCTCCCAGAAACATGCTCAATTATTATGTGTCAGGTATAAAGAAATCTTTTAGAAAAAAGACAAATTAACAAACAAAATGCATTCGCACCTGCCAATAAATTCAACGAGCTAAAGGTTGGAGAATAAAAAGGACAGTGAGTAGCAGCTGGAAGAACTTTCTGGGAGGAGGTGGGCTTCAGAACAAAACGGGAAGAGGAGAAAAGGGTATTTTGTATAAGAAATTATCTCCTATTATTAATCTTGGCCAAAATGCAGAAGCGGGAAGAGAGAGGCCGATCCATTTGCAGCCAACGCGAGGGCATTTGTAAACATGGGCCCCTACCCCATGGCGGGGAAAGGGGGTCCTCCCAAGTCCAGGCGGGTGGTCTCGGGGGGTCCTCGGAGAGGCAACCCCCAGGGTTGCATCCGTTCAGGAAGCCCCAGTCACTAGCCCTGTGTGCCCAGGGCCCCCAGGACAGAGTGGTTCTCTGCACAAATGCAGATTCCTGGGTCCTGCCCATTGGAGATTTCCGATTTCATGGAATTGAATAGTATTGATGAGCTCTGAAAGCTCAAGGAATAGTGAACTTTTAAGAACTCAAATTTAAAAGGTGCCTCAAGGTCGTCTGGCCGAACTACCCACCCCTGGGGCTGTGCCCACCTCCCGCTCTGAGGGCTCTGAGGCCGTCTCCTTCCTGCAGGGCTGCGGGGGGCAGCGCGTGCTCTTCCAGGGCGCAGCCCCTCCCTGCGGGGGATTGGAGCATGTTCGAGGGAAATCTGACCCCTCTGTGGTGCCGCCTCTGGAACTACTGAAAATAAGATTAATCTCTTTTCCAAATGAGAAGCTCTCACTATGTGAGGCCACTTATTACAGCCCCGTAAGGCTTCCCTTGTCCTGACTAAACGCCCCCGAGTCCTGCAGCCGTTTCCTCGCAAAGCTCACTGGTGCCGGCGTAGCGAGGGCAGCCCCTCCGAGCCAGCCCGGGCCGGTGGACGTGGGACGGGAAGGACGGACCATCGTGCTGTCTGCTCAGAGGGTTCCCACGCTCAGGCTCCCTAGTCCCAGACTGCAGACTCGTAGGGCGCCGTTGAGACTGCTCACTTCAACCTCCTGAGCTGGTTTCCCAAGGATGCCGTCACCGGTGGCCCCAGTCGGCCGGCTTCAGACAGCAAACGTGTCCTCCCGCAGCTCTGCAGGCGGGAAGCGCGGAGCCTGGCAGCGAGGTTGGTTTCGTCCGAGGCTGTGAGGGGGATCGCTTCTCGCCTCCCTCCTGGCCGCGGTGGCTGCCAGCGGTGCCCGGCATCCCTGGCCTGTAGACCCACCGCTCTGACCTCGACCTCTGTCCTCACGCGTTCTCCCCACGTCTCCCAGTCTTCTCGCCTCCTGCTCTCTTACAAAGACACTTGCGGGTGGATCGAGGGCCCACCCTGAACCAGAATGGTCTCATCTCGAGATCCTTATCTTGTCGCTATTCACCCCCTCTAGCGCCTTGATTGCAGAGGAATGCAGTGGAGTGTAGAAGGGAGAGGTTTGCCCGGGAGCCCCTGGGAGCTAGCGAGGAAACCGAGCCCCGAGAACCCAGGGCCTCTGTCCCGTCCTCTCGCGTGGACAGTGCCATGAGGCAATAGGGCAGACAGGGCGACACCTCATTGATCAAAATATGATGCTTCCATGAAGTTTTCAGATAATCGAAGCTTATCTCTTTAAGGGACAAACTTATTTTAAAAATACTCGTTTGATGGCAAGCATTCTAAACCATGTAAACATAACGCTCCCAACTTGCTAAAGAGAACACAATTTTTTTAAAAAGTCAGTCGACGTTCTGCTGGTAACTGGAGGGCATCTCCCTGAGTAGCCATCAGTAACCTGGGCTGGGATGGGATGCCGCGGGTCCACTCGGCTGGGTGCACCGTGGCCCCTGCATTAAATGTCCCCACGTCCCTGGGCTCCTGGACTGAAGGGCCATCGGGTCTTCCCCCAAGAACTGTCACTTCTCAGAGTGGCAGCTCCTCATTCACCAACTCTGAACAGGGTGTGTGATGGGGTAATTTTGGGGGGCCGGGGTGGAAATATTAACATTTGTTTTGGTCTCTGAATTTCTCTCCCTGGTCCAATTTTGAGCAGATCACCCAGCTTTGTGATATGTTTTTTTTTTTTTTGCCTCAGGGTTTTTTTTTTTTTTTTTTAGGCAAAAAGCCAAAGCAGCTTGAAGCCAAAGGCTCTTTCTGGCTTTTGTAGAAACCTAAACCCATTTCACAAAACCCTAAGCCCAGGGGGCGAGTAGGCGGAAGAGAACTGGACCCCGGAGACTGGGAAGAGGAGGAGATGGTGGGTCTGAGCGGATCTGGGAAGGAGGGTCCAGAGCTCGGGCCACACGGGCCCTAGGGAGGCCGGCTGGGCACTGCGGGTCTCCTCTCTGATGAGGTCCCCGAGCACCAGGCACAGCGCAGACACAGCTGCCACCCGAGGTAGCAAGTTGGCAGCAAGCGACTGCATGGCAGTGATAGCCCCGCGCACTTTGCGCTGCTTTGGGCACTGTGGAAGCTTCTGGATTCTGGAGTGGCTGTAGGAGGGGAGCAGGTTACATTTTCTGCCATCCCCACAGGGTGGGGCTCAAAGTTGGTTTTAAGTTGATCTAAGAAAACAAAGAGATGAATCTTCTGGAATTCTGGACGGCACAGCATTGTAAGTTCATGCTTTGGGGCCTCTGCTCCCAGAGCGCAGCAGCCATGGGTAAAACGTACATTTGAAAGGCAGGACACGCTGCAGACAGACAGACAGGGACCAAACACAGCCAGAGACAAATCTGCGCATGGGGCGTGAGCGGGGTTCGCTGGGCTCCGGGTCGGGGAGCCCCAGAAGGGGTGACGGTGACAGATAGAGCCCCCGGGTGGGGCAACAGAGGCTGGCTTACTGCACAGACCCCTCATCCCCAAAGAGGGAGCTGAGAAGTCCCAGCTGAGACCTCCCTGGGGCCTCGGCTTCCTCAGTGTGGAGGACCCAGAGGGTGGGCGGGGGTGGCCTCCTGTCCAGGACCTGGGTAAGCGCCACCAGCTCGGTGACCATATCTGTGACGTGTCCAAGGCTCTGGGAAGAGACCTCTGAGCAGGGGATGTGAAACCGGGTTCAGGGAGGGTCCCTGGAGGCGGGGTGGAGACAGACGTAACCTCCTGAGCAGACAGGGCTGAGCGTGTGTACGTGTGCAGGGGGTGGGGGGGATGGAAAGGGGAGAGGACTAGAGTATCTGAAAATGACCTT
>RJWJ010046967.1:0-11156 GCA_004363605.1 Indri indri
CTGCAGACCTTGGAGTCACTGGGGCTCCAGGCAGGGGCCACAATCATAACAGGGGTCCTTGATTTGAGCATCCTGGCATCTAAGGTTTGGCCAAGTGTGTGGGCAAGTTGTTGGAAATTAAAAAACAAAACCACTAGATAAACTGTCTAGGAGTTCTTACAAATATCTTAGAACTATAATTAAAAGCCTCTCCAGTCCTAAGAGAGATGCCCCAAATGATCACTTCCTGGACCACACTCCAGGACAGATGGGGAAACCAAACCAGACAGATCTAGAAAGTACCTCCCTTGAGCTTACCATAGCAAGGGTGGTATCTCAGTATTTTAGCTCAGATGAATGTGGATTATCTGAGATCAGAGTGCCAATAAAAGAACCTAAGACAGTGTCACTGAGGTCTGAAGAATGCAACACTGTACCGGATAAGCTGAAGCCCTGGTCCCCGTGGTGGCCGACAGGTTTAGGGAACAAAGCATTTGGAAATCTCGGTCACTGCAAATGTCCTCTGTAGCCCCTCCTCTCCTACTTGTCCCCCTCATGCTGCAATTCCTAGAAAGCCATGGGACTTTTGAGGCTTCTCTCTTTAAAAGTGAAATGTTTCTTTGCATCTGACTTTCTCCAAGGAGCGCAGACTGGGGCTGTGCTACCTCTTATGTTGCCCCCTACTCCCCAAAACAGCACCCAGAGCATGACACACTGTTTGGGGGTAGATACACATAACGGATCCCCTGGTAAGGGTCTCCCTCCTTCTCAAGAGATTACCTGATTTATCATATGGGGTGGCCCCAGCCAGAAACCTGATAAGCCCAGCAGCTGCTGGTCACCTCTCTCTCAAAAATTCATTCTTACATTCTAGGTATCTAGGGACACCCCAGCAGGTTTACACAATCCCACTCAGAGGCCTCCTGCTGCACATGCAGGAGAGGAGCCCCCAGGTCTGAACCAGGCCAGAGGCCCCTCTGCAGAGACACCAGGGAAGGACAGACCTGATTCTGCCTGTGATGTCTCCTGGGGCCCAGGACAACTGTGATGACCCAAGTCAGCTCAAAACAAAGGATGGAGTCCAGAAAAATCGGCTTGTATGCGCAGAGCATGGTAGGGTCTGAAATACTCGCCGATACAGACAGGCCTGAGCTAAAGTCACTGCAGGGTTGTTAGAGCCACCTTGGCCTGACCTACAAACTGGTTGTATAGCCAAGTTTTAATGTCATCACTAAAAAGATGCATATTTTACCCTTGCCCTTGAGATCCTAATGCCTTGGTTAAAGGACAACCTCACAGGTATAACACCTTCGCCCCCTCTTCCCAGCTGAGCGCCACGAGGGTTCTGGGCTGCAAGTAGAACGTTAGCTCCACTGTACAGATGAGGAAATAAGCTTGTGGTCACACAGGGAGCCCAGCCCCGGACCTGGAGGCTTAGGCTTCCAGTACAGGGCCTTACCTTCTTCCCCGCTGCCTCTTGGGAACCACACTCCTACGTATCCCCAGAGGGTGATGGTAAACCAACCTGGGTCACATGGATGAGTTTTGCAGTAGGGTAAGAAAAAGGCTTGTGGGAGCCTGGGTAGGGATAGACAGAATCTATAATTAAATTAAACTCATATCCAAGTGCTTTGGATGAATACTGGTGTGTTATTTCTACTCACTGTGGACCCAATCCTAAACTAAGGGGAAAAATGAAAACAACTCTGACAGCCCTTTCCTTGCTTTCTTTCTCCACCCAAGAGGCACCAGTGGTTAACAGTATGGTGGCAACAAGTGGGTCAAAGGTCAGCCCCTCAGTCAGGGCTGGTTTCCATGGAGATGGGGCCTATTCATCCAGCACACAGAGCCTCTTCACAGCCACTTACACACAATTGAGCTATTACTGGGAGCCCAGGAGAGCCATGTCTGGAGCACAGTGTACTAGACAGGGCAGGGTTTAATGGAGCTGATTAAATGGTAGTCAGGGAATTACCCAGAGCAGGATTTGAGAAACCCTTCAGAAACAAGTTAAATCCCCAAACCTCTTTCCATTCCTGGCACCCCTCCCTTGCACAGAGTCTCTGCAATCCCAGTCTCCCTTTTACCTAGGATGATGCCGATGTCGACACACGCATGTGTGTCCACATGCCCAAAGGTGAGAAGACAAATCCTATTCCGAGATCCCTGGACCTGTGTCACCTGAAGCATCATCATCATTTGCTCAGCGACACGGTGCTTTTGTGATTTAGAAAGATACCAACCCAAAGACAGAGAATTAAAAGTTAAGTAGGTGATCTACTTAGGGCATAAAATAAATTCCAGCAGGTAGGGATTGTGGTTCAATGCTTCTCAGAGGTGAGAACTTCTTTTTGTTTGGGGATTCTTGAAATACCTTTTTTTGAAAGAATAGGGGCATTCCTTCAAAAGATGCCTTGCCATCAGTAATTTACCAGACAGAGTGTCCACTAAAATTCCCACAGTCTTTAAATGAGACTGGAACAATAGAGGTAAAAAGTAAAATGCCTTATTAAAAGATTATAATCTCACACAAAAACTTCAGGTGAATGGTTATAGCAGGTACATACATAATCACCAAAAACTGGAAACAATACAAATGTCCTTCAGTAGGTGGATGGATAAACAAACACTGGTTCATCCATTCAATGCAATGCTACTCCGTAATGACAAAGCTACTGATACCTGCAGCAACACGAATGAATTTCAAATGCATTTTATTAAGTGAAGGAAGGCAGTCTCAAAAATCTACACGTTGTATAAATCCTGTCATTCTGGAAAAGGTGAAACTACAGGGATGGAGACCAGATCAGTGGTTGTCAGGGATTGGAACTGACTACAGGGAGGTGCTGACTACAAAAGGGTGCCCAGGGAAAATTGTGGGTGGATGGAATTGTTCTATATTATAATTGTGGTGGTACAATTTGTCAAAACCCAAAAAGTAAAATTTTTTATTTTTATTTTTTTTGAGACAGAGTCTCACTCTCTTGCCTGGGCTAGAGTGCCATGGCGTCAGCCTAGCTCACAGCAACCTCAAACTCCTGGGCTCAAGCGTCCTCCTGCCTCAGCCTCCTGGGTAGCTGGGACTACAGGCATGCGCCACCGTGCCTGGCTAATTTTTTCTCTTTTTAGTTGTTTGGCTAATTTCTTTCTATTTAGAGTAGAGACGGGGTCTCGCTCTTGCTCAGGCTGGTCTTGAACTCCTGAGCTCAAACAATCCTCCCGCCTTGGCCTCCCAGAGTGCTAGGATTACAGGCGTGAGCCACCGCGCCCAGCCCCAAAAAGTAAATTTTATGGTATGTTAAAAGTAATTCTCTGAATTTAACCCTTTAGAAAGCATAAAAAGCAACAGTGTGCTGACCCTTCGGGCCAGAATAAAACAATAAGGAATATCCTTTGTTCTCCGGAGTTGCACCGGCTGAGCTGTAAGTGTACCCACTCACTCCTTTTAATTCCCGTTGCTGTTCTAACTTGGTTAAGGTAAAGATGAATGTATTCAAGAACTGAGACACTGGATATATAATGATAACCACTCTAATAACAACCAGGATTGGGTGAAATACATCAATATTTATATTTTTTGAGGCCTTACTCTTACTGAGTATGTTCTGGGAAGAAAAAATAACAGTGGAGGAGATGCTCCTTAATGAGCAGGAGAAAATAATGGAAAGGAGAATGCAAAAATGGCAGTTATGATCTCTAGTGGTTTAATGCCCATACACTGAACAGAGGTGAGCAAACTTAAGACCTTCATGCAAAGGGGTCAACAGGACGGTACAGAGGTCAGCCACTCTTGGCCAGATGAGACAGGCAGATGACTGCTGTTCGGAATACCAGCTTCCCCGGGACACTCTTACCACTGCTGTGGCCCCGGTGTCCAGAACAGTACCGGGCCCACGGAGATGCACAAATAGTATTTGCTGAATAATGAATACATCTGAGGGTATGAGTTCAGAAGAAAAAATGTGGTTAAGATGAAATGGAGAAGAAATACATGGAGGATTTCTATAGATCACTTGGCCACATAAAAGCGAAACCCCCAAATAACCCCTCAAAACAAAAGACAGAAAGCAGGCAGAGGCAAGGACAAATGGCACGAGAGCCTTAACTCTCCAGCTACTGCTGGCCCTGACCCCCTCGCCAGGCCAGCTGCTGATCTGGGGGCTTACTGGTCAGAGTGGGAGGGAACATGCTGAGGATCCCAGAGTCTCAACAGTGTGATCAGATGACAAATGACGCGAACATCCCTTTTATCTTACACTGTGCCTGGTGCTGTTCTAAGTACTTTGATAACATGAACTCACTTAATCCTCGTGAGCACCTTTTGAGGTGGGGGCTGTTGAGAGTACCATTTTATAGACGAAGGAACTGAGGTATGGGAAGCTGAGTGTCGCATGCCTAAAAGATGGGATAACAGAGGTGAAGTCCTCCACCCACAGACATCCCACTGTCAGGGCGGGAAAGAGTGTGTAGAAGGGATATGGCCGAACTGATAGATACACGTGTGGGCAGTAACCTTGGGGGAGTCAATTCCATGACGTGGGTGCCTGAAAAACGGAAGTTGTTTCAATGGCCAATGCACTCGACGGGGCCCAAGGAATGATGTTCTGGTCTTGGATACACTCTTCCAGGCAGCCCAGAGTAGAGGGGCAGGCTGAGGACATTGTCGTATGAGGATGTTGTATGAGCCCTTCAGTGTGAGGCAGAGTGAAAGGCTGTTACGTGGACAAGGAGGAATTCAGTTTGCTCTGCGCTGCCCCCTACACTGCAGGTGTTCAGGCAGAGGCCAGACAGCAAATTGTTGGACCAGATAACCCTCTGATCTCGGCCAACAATTAATTACTCTCAGATGCAAAGTGGTTCTTAGGTCTCTCCTAGAGGTACTCAGGAGTGGAAAAGCCCAGTTCCAACTGGAAGAAGAAATACAAACAAGGGTGTTATGAGGAAGTGTCAGAGAAGAAGAGATGCTTGGGTCAGGACTGCAACCCTGAGTCCCAGGGCACCCTAACAGACCTGACTTCCTGGGGGTGCACATCAGACCAGCCTGTCCAGCTGGTTTAGTGACTTCATCCATGTGCGAGATTCATCCTGTAGACGTTTCAAAGGATTTTTCAAGTTACCCTATAATGTTTCTTGGAAGATTTATATGTTCTCCCCCTCTACATAAAGCATTCATCCTGAAGGGACCAAGATTTCAAAAGTCAAAGGATCTGTCCAAGCTTAGATTAAGTTTTGGAAAGTTTCAGGCATTTGTTCCTGTATGAAAAACTAACAGCAAATTAAAAAGTGATATCCACCCATCCCCTCAGGCTTTTCCGCTGGCAACGCTGTATGCAGCGTAGGCCTAGGAAAAACAGTGGACTTGAAGCTATTGCAATTTTTGTTTTTTAAAAAAGGATGTGTAATGGTACTGGTTCTTTGCACTAAAAAGGCTGCCCCACGGAAACAAGTGTGCCATGTAGGGGTACAGGAGAAAGGGGTACTCCATGGTTGCCCCTGATTCAGCCCCCTGAAGGAAATCTGGCAATATGACAATGAGCTTTAAAATGTTCCTAGCCTTTTACCCAATGAGCCCAAGTCTGGGACTCCACTCTAGAGTAATGATCCCAAATTCAGAAAAAACTTTCCACATAAGAGATGTGTGTTGCACTATTCTTTTTCTTTTTTTTATTTTCTAGGTGAAGAGTAGCACTCAGCCCTCACCACAGGGGCTGGCGGACCCCTCCCCTCAAGCACTATTCTCTATGAGAGTAAAATACCAGAAAAACCCATGTTTCTTAAAATAGGGGAATGGTTAGGTGAGTCAATTAGAGACAGTGCTTATGATAAAAATATTAAGCGAAAACGGCAGCACACCGAGTTGTACCTCAGAATGAACACACTGACGTTTGAAAAAGAGAAAACAGTACAAAACTTGCACACCGGAAGAAAAGTCTGGCAGAAATTGGGCCAACATTTTTAAGTGGATATACCTGAGTGACAGGATGATGAAGTGACATTAAAAAAGCTTCCCCCAGTCAGGTGTGGTGGTTCATGTCCATAATCCCAGAGATATGGGAGGCTGAGGTAGAAGGGCTTGAGTTCAAGACCATCCTGGGCAAAACAGCAAGACCCCCTTTCTACAAAAAATAGAAAAACTAGCCAGACATGGTGGTACATGCCTGTAGTCCCAGCTACTCGGGAGGCTGAAGCAGGAGGATTGCTAGAGCCCAGGAGTTCAAGGCTGCAGGGAGCTATGATCGCACCACGGCATTTCAGCCTGGGCGACAGAGTGAAAACCGATCTCGAAAAAAAAACATCTTCCCCCAGTCTCCAAATTTTCTTACTAAACATGCTTCTCCCTCCCTATCTCTCTCTTCCAGTAGCTCACGTACGATGAGGAACTATTCCCTCTGTATGTGCTCCCCCCAGTCTGGCATGACGCTTCCCAGTCTCCTGTCAGGAATGGGAGCCACGGACAAACAGACTCGTACATGTTCACGTCATTCTGTTTCCTTCTTTCTCTCTCTCTTTTTTTTTTTTTTTAACAGAATTGGGGTTATAGGACACTTTTTCAATAGTTCCTCAGTCTCCTTCAAAATAAGGAAGTGGTAAGAATGGTAAAGAAGGAATTTAAAGTGCTGGTCTCTGCTGTCTCTCTAGTCCATCTCTCAACATCTCCTTCCCTGCTTCCTCTGACCAAATTGTAACCACTCTGAACTCCCTGGGGACCCGAGTCCGGAGGCATACTTTGAAGGGAGCCCCAACTCACGCCTTCCCTCGTTTCAAGGTCTAGGCTGCCGTTCCCACCACAACATCCCTGTTCCTGTGACTGGATACTGAGCCCTCTCCCAGCCCAAAATGTAGTCCCTCCAGTCCTTACCCCCATCTTTCTTAAGTCTCAGTCCCTAAGACACTGCCAGACCGCTAGGAGATGCTCAATGATTATTCACTGAATGAAAAGCAAATATCTGAACACCGTAAATATATCTGACTGATTTTAACCCAATCAAACACCAAATGTTTATTGAGAAACTTCTCAGTAAAGACAGATTCCCAGAATCCAAACCTTACAATGAAGATGGGCAGTAAGATATACACGCATTCCAAGATACGGCACACACCAGTAGTTCCCAGCAGAAAGGCAGAAACAAGGACTAAAAGGCAAGTTTTTACTAAAACTGAATTTACATAATTTAAAAGACACGGCCCCCCCTTGTTATTGTTATTAAAATGTTCTTTTTGAAATGAAATTAGGTAGTTGTTTCTTGTAGTATCTTTACTTGGCAAACACAAAAGGTAGTATTGTTCTGCCAACCCCTCCCCCTCCCCAAGGTTTCTGAAATTTGAATGGTCCAGGAAACCCAGAGGTGGGGGCCAGGTGGCAAGAGCTTTAATAGCTTATGGGAGGAACAGAGGCCTTAGCTGAGTCCTGAGGATGGGTTTGAGTTTGTAAGCAGAGAGGAGATCAATCCAGTGATCCGAGCTGAGTGTGCAAAATGGTGGGCGCAAGAGCAGAAGCCTAAAGATGTTTAGTCAGACGGGTTTTTGTAGATAGTTGTTACAAGGTAGATGCTGGGAAAACAGCCAAACAGCATAGGGCTGAAGATTTATTAAGCATTGACTCACTCTGAGGACCAAGTGCTTGTCTTGTCTCGCTGCCTTAGAGGTAAGACCCTGTGTTCATTCTGTGGTTGATGAGGATGCCCTGCAGGTCTATAAGCAGGGGAGTGACGTGGGGAAGAGGTGCATCAGGAGGACCAGGGGGTTAATGGAGATAAGCAGACAGGGAAGACTGGGAGTCAGGGCACTCCTGCAGTGAGTCAGGCTGGGGTGGCTCTGGGATCCAAGGACAGTTTTACAGAATCAACAGAACCAAGTGGTTATTACAGGACACAAGGGAGAGAAGAGCTGAAGATGGCAAACTTGGGTAATCAGGAGAATGGGGGCTTTGGGAACAGAGAAGTTGGGAGAGGAAACTATTTTACAGTCACAGATTTCCACCAAAATACAGAAGTGGCACTGACGAAGAATCGCAGCACAGCACAACGGTTAAGGACTCAGGTTCTGGGTTTACTCAGGCTGAAATCCTGGCTTAAGGGCAACCTTAGGCAAGTAATTTGTCTGTGCCTCAGTTTCCTCAAGCATAAAATAGGGATAAAAACAGCACATACCTGTGGGAAGGTTGCTGTAAGGACTAAAGGAGTTTTTATTTGGAAAGCCTTAGAAACTGTGTGTCACACAGTGTTAAATCGCTCGTTGTCCCATTTTTTTGTTGTGGGTGGTCTCTTTTGGGCACTTTTTGCTGGGCTTTGTGTTTTTCTTTGTCCTCCTCATTCTCAGCACACCAAAATCCAGCTTTACCTGGGGAAGTGCACACCAGCACCTCTGCTTCCTGCAGCAAACCTCATCAGGCTCCTCCCTGCCTTCCTTCCTTGCCCACTGGGTCTTGCTCAGACGCTCCACCGTCTATTAAGCTCTGCAGCTCTTAATCTGGGATTCTTCCAGGTGAATAAAAATTAAATATTTAAAACTTTTTATTTTGGAAATTTTCAAACATTTACAAAAGTAGAGAGAATAATATAATGAACCTGGTTAAGTAATCGCCCAAGTTCTATAATTACTGGCTCATGGCCAATCTCCTTTCATCTCTCCTCCACCCACTTGCTGCTCTCCCACCCCAAACTATTTTGAAACAAATCCCAGATAGCATATCATTTCATTGGTAAGTATTTCCGTGTGTCTCTCTAGAAAACAGGAATTTAAAAAATTCCTATAAAATGATTATCACATTTTTAAAGGTTAACAATAATTCTCTCTAGTCATGTTTTTATAGTTTCCTGATTGTCTTATAAATTATTTTTTCCCTACAGTTTGATTATTTCAATCAGGATCCAACGTATGGTCTATATCTAGCTATTGGTTAATACATGTCTTTTAATCTTTCTCAGTCTTTTTTTTTTTTTTTTAAGTCTTTAATCGTTTTTTTGCCTTTTAGTCTTTAGGGGTCTCTCTTTCTTCCTCTCTTTCTCTCCTCTTGTATTATTTGAAGGAAACTAGGTTATTGCTCCTGTAGTGTTTTCTACAGTCTGGGTTTTGCTAATCACATCCTCATGGTGCCATTTAACATGTTCCTCTGAACCATATATTTTTGGTAAACTAATAATCAGATCTAGAGGCTTGATCAAATTCAGATTCAATGTTATTTTGCTTGATGTGGGGGAGAAGGAATGCTATAGTTTGAATGTGTTCCCCAAAATTCATGTGTTGGAAACACAATCCCTAATGCAATGTGTTGAGAGATGGAACCTTTAAGAGGTGAGTAGGTCATGAGAAATCTGCCCTCATGGATGGATTAATGCCCTTATTACAGGAGTGGGTTCCTGATAAAAGGAGGAGTTTAGTCTTCTTCTCCTCGCTCACACCACCCCACCCACCTTCTCTCAATCTCTTTCATTCCCTCCCTACCTCCCGTCATGTATGTTTGCGTGTATGCACACACACACAAGTGCACTCTCTTGACCTTCCACCATGGGATGATGCAGTAAGAAGGCTCTCACCAGATGCTGAGCAGATGCCGGCACCTTGCCCTTAGACTTCCCAGCCTCCAGAACCATGAGCCAAATAAATTTCGTTTCTTTATAAATTACCTTGTTTTGGTATTCTGTTACAGCAACACAAAATGAACTAAGCCAGGGAGGAAGATTTTTTTCTTCTCCATTTATCAGCTGTAATATTTCTGTAAAGAGACTTTCCTCAACTAGCATCCTGGTGGCAAAGAGCACATTGCACAGGCAAGATAAATGCATGAATTCTTTCTCTTTATTTACCAGGTTGAAAATAATGCTTTAGCTCCCTGTTGTCCTCCAAAGGAGACCAGTGTCGGTATTTACTTAGTTTTGTTTTATGGTGTCACTGTGAACTTAAGGATTGAAATAAATATGGCATATTATTGATGCTCAAATTATTTCATCTTTCCCATCTTGTTCAGGTTGGCTCCTGAGTTCTTCTGATCTAGTAGTCCTACTCCCTGAGGCCCTAACTGCAGAGCTGAGTTTCTAGTGGTCTTCAATAGTTTTCATGCTTTCTCATATAACAGTGCACTCTAGGCTTGCCTCGTACATCAAATCAGCCATTCTTCCCAGGAGCCATTTTTATTTGGAGAATATCATCTGAGTGCTGGAGTTGGTCAATGCTACTGAGATGATCATTGTTTCTAGGCTTTCCCAGTGATCGAGCTAGAAAATATATTTTCTCTCCATATATACAAATATAGAAAATACATTTTATATATGTGCTTCCCATTTCCCATTTCCTGTTTACTCTCACTTTGCACTGGAAGCCTCTGTAGCCCCAGCATGCCTTGTGGTGATTCCCTCATAGGCATTTGACAGGTGTCTCTCAGAGAGAATGAGGTTACCACATCTTTTAGGCACAAAATGCTTTCTAATAATAATTTTTTCCTAATAACAGCTTTTAAAATAAGTTTTAATTTTATAATGCAAACTAAATTATTCACTTCCTACTTCTCTGTAGTTTTAACAAATGTTATTTTTAGTTATAGAACTGATGATCTGTCATCTATCTATAAAACTATATCTATATATACTTTTTAAAAGTAGAGAAAGTAACTACCGACACTAACGTACTTATTAGTCAGATTGAACAGTTGAACACTGTCCCATATTAATCCTGAAGCTCCTTCTTTCTTTTTTTTTAAGAAGTAAAGTGTTATTGATACAGCTAAAGTATTCGATCTGTCATCCATTTCCCCGCCCTCCCCAGAAGTAACTATGGTCCTAAAGGTGCCGTTTGTCATGCCGCTGCATGTTTCTATACTTTAATTACATATGTATTATTCACAAACAATTTATAGGCTCAATTTGAGTGTTTTCTCCAACTTATCATCTTAAAAAACTCAAAATTAACAGGAAAGTTGTTCCAAAAGTACAGTGAATACCCATCAGTCCTTCAACATCATTAACCTGTTTCCAAATTTGCTTTATGTCCCCCTCTCTCCTGGATATGTACTCACACACACCTTTTTATTTTGCTAAACCATTTGAGAGTCAGTTGTAGACATTGTGACACCTTACCCTTAGCATAGGTCTCCTAAGCACCAGGAAATTCTTCCCCATAACCAAATGCAATATTTCTCTTGGAAGAAACATTCATATAAAACATTCATACAAACATTCATA
>RJWJ010046968.1:0-11156 GCA_004363605.1 Indri indri
AATAGTAAGAAGGTTCCAATTTAGTAAAAGAGTTGAATAAATGCAGTAGAAAAAGTACTTGTATTCAAAAGCCCTGCCAGACTATTTTGAGGGGCATGTTACCTAGGTCCTCAATATCTAAGTTTTAAAATTGTCAAATGAGAATATACCTAACTCACCATATTTTACATAAGCAGAGATTTTATATTTAAAGAACTTCGTATACTTTAAAACACTATGTTGATCCTTTACTCCACTTCGTAAGTATCTTCATGGCACCCAAAATACTTCATTGAATTTATGTACGTAATGTTCCCCTTTCATTCTACTACATTTCTTAATGGCACAGGGTGTTTATATAATCAATGCCCTGCAGAGTACACACATAGTAGGCACCTTTTCATTGCTAAATGAAACTTCTTCGAAATGCAAAGGAAAAGAAAATTAATACAAAGTAGTAAAAGAAAAAAGGTACCAATTCGAGCTAGTTCTGAAGACAGAGTAAGATTTTAGCAGGTAGACAAGAGCAAGGAAGGCAACTCAAGTGGGAGAAATATACATGGATTTGCTTAATATAAGTATGTAAAAAGGGCACATTTTTTTCCTTCCATATATTTTAATTCTGGGTCTGTTTTATTTTTTAATTTTCTTTTTTTTTTTATTTCAGGATAATATGGGAGTACAACATTTTGGTTACATGTTATGACTCCTCACTCAGGCCAGGATTTGAGGCATGCCATTTCCCCCATGCATGCTCACTGCATCCATTAGTTTGGAGTTTACCCACCCCCATCCCCCTGTCCCCTAATGAATATTACTACCGCGTGAGCACCTTAGTGTTGATCAGTTAGTGCCAATGTGATGGTGAGTACATGGTGTGCTTATTCTTCAGTTCTTTTGATACCTCACTTTGGAGGATGGGCTCAAGCTCTATCCAGGAAAATATAAGAGGTGTCAATGTAGGGCAACTGATGAGGACTAGTCAAAATAATTATGATAATTTACTACTTGGCCGGTATTAGTACATGCACATTAAAAGCAGAGTTTCAAAGTAGCTCCCAATAGTGGACTGAAGGTATAGATCAACATATTGAATTGGCCCTAATTTGAAGATAGCTTTTTTACATGGAAAAGAGAAAACTAACTCATAGTCTTTGAATGATTATTGGGAAATATAGTATGTACCCCTAGAAGTTTAATTTACTCATTAAAGTTACAGCATTATTTTTTCAGCATTCATAATAGAGATCTATTAATGTTAATTTAGTTTTCCAAAATAATTAACTGGGCTCTCTGGAGTAGTCTGTACAGTGGTAAGCCTACCTGAAATTTCACTTTTTATTATTAATAATTCATATCTCCTACCTACCCAATGAGGTAACCCTTTTTCATTTGAGGTATGAGTTGTAAGATTTACAGGTTGTTTAATAATTTTCCTCTCTTTATAAAAGAACAGTATATCCTCAATTTTAGCTATCATGGACTATAAGATCACCATCTATTACGACAGCTTTGAAGGGGAGAACACAACTTCAATGGATAAACACATCAAAGATTTATTCCAATTTAAGAAAGAATACATGTAAAATATGCAATTTACAATCAGAAATAAGATGGTTTTTTGTAAAATATCTAAAAACTTATCTAAGATAAAGAAAAAATATCAACTGTAATCCAGCTATAAGAAATTTCTATTAATAATAATAGAGAGTGCTACATCCTTAAACTGTGGCTGGTATAGAAGCTCCATGATGGCATAAACGTGCACCGTTTGTTATCAGCACTTAGAATAGTACTGGTGATTTTGGAGGTGCTGAATCCATCTCCGGCTCCAGGGATTACAATTACAGATGATCCAGGAGAAACCAAGTAATGTGCCTCATCTGGCTGGAGCTGATGATAGGCATATACATCTTGTTCTTTTCTGGAAAGTGTCCCTGATGGAGTCACACAGAGGAAAACAATGGCAAGAAACAGAGAGACACTATCCGAATAGTGTAATTTGGAAGACTAGGTCTAAAGCTATTTCATAATTTTAAGTTTCCCAGTTTTGTTAGATAAAATATTCCCTTTTCATTTCAAGCTTATTTGAGCTAGTTGGGTTTTTTAAAAAAAATTCTCTCATTGCCAAGAAAGAAAGAGTCCTGATTAATTATAGTGCACAAATACCAAAGATACATTTACCTTTAAGCTAACCTAGAAATACGGTTAATGTAATCTCAGAGCAATGAGATTCTTCCACTCTGTTTCTCACTGTCTATTATACATTAAAAAATGACTATTTCCTACAAAGTTTTAAAAATATAACACTATCATAAAATATTTCATTTCACAAATATAAACTAGATGGATGTGGAATTCAAATATCACAGGGGAAAGTAATGCTATTCCTGAAACTCCCATTGAAGTAGGAAACTACTAGATATGCTAAGGGGCTTTGATATGATAGGACAGGACAGAAAGAACCAATAGATGAATTAATCCTCAAAATGTGGGAAGTAAAACATCTTCTTTATTTCATTTAGAATATTTTTTGTAATATACCTTTTAGCCAGTTTATTTTACTAATATCCAGTTTGTTAAAATGGAGTTCATTTCACTCCATTTAGACAACTATTAAAAATTGGCTTTTTAAATTATTACTTCCCTTAGCAATTAATGACTGTGAATAATGTGAAGACTCGTTAACACAAATATTTTCACCAGAAAAATGAGATTACACGTTTTGCTTTAGCTGAGGCAATTTTAATGCAATGGTATAAAATTATTAAAGGGTTTAAGTGCAGCAATTGCTGGATTATCATACAATTTCCGAAGCATGTGTATACAATACTGTTTTGGAAATCAAGCAGATAGGAATCAGGGATGCTTGACTGAATAGCATTTGGGATACAGAAGCTTTCATTTGTTCCTCAAAATGTAAGCTGCATTAATATTACCTTAAAAACTCCAGATTAGCACTACATCTACTAGTTCAATCTATATGAATTACTGGCTAATTATTTTCAAGTGCTACACAAAAACACACAAGCATACTTGTAACCTTAAAGCTTTTTAATAACTTTAAATATTAAAACTGAAAGAGAGGAATGTTCTTTATCCAATTTAAAAAATGTCAATTAATAAAAGCCATGAAAATAAAATAGAAAAGACCTTCAGCTGCACAGCCTTTTAAAAGTGTTTATTCAATACATGTTTAATTGATCTACTGTCGTTCCGATTAATCATAGAAGTTCAAGATGGCACTGTCCTCATCAGGATCATCCATCCCATTGCTCTAGCATTACAAGTGAGAGAAATGTTACACAGAGAAGTCAAATGTGGAAGGTCAAGACATGATTATTGGCAAGTTTATGCATCTTATCAAAATCATGTCCAGTGGTACAACAGTTTTTTCGCTTCTGCAGCATATTAAGTAATTTATGGTACAGAAGATATCACTGTTTTTATCTGCTCAACAGTCATTCTTCTATTGACAGGATCTTATTTTCATTCGGAAAAGTACTGCCTTCTCACAGAATTTAACTTTGTAAAATTGTCAAAGAGGAATTTTATTCTCTCTTAATCAAGGTGTGCATGTATGTCTGGAATCTGGCCAATCTGAAATCAGGCCAATTGGACTTGTTCTCTCAGGAATTTGAACCCTTGATATTTTGCTTATGGAATTGAAAAATGTTACAGGTATTTTGTAAAATTTTGGCAGTTTCTTATAAAGTTAGACATATCCTGCCATATGATCCAATAAGCTTACTCTTAGATAATTATTATGATAAATGTAAGCATATGTCTACAAAACAATCTGGATGCAAATGTTTATAGCAGTTTTATTTAGAATAACCAAAAACCAAGAACAACTCAAATGCCTCTTAACTGATAAATGGATAAATTAATTGTGGTGAATCTGTACAATGAAATGGAACACCACTCAACAATAAAATAGATGAATTGCTGATACATGTAAGAACATGAATCGATCTCAAAAATATTATGCTAAGTTAAAGGAAACAGATACACAATCTTATATAACATACAATTCCATTTATATAAAATTATGGAATTAGAGAAACATTAGTGACAGAAACTGATCGTCTTTTGCCAGGGGTAAGAAATGGAGAAGATGATTAACTTGAAAGAGCTTCACAAGAAATCTCTTTGGGATAAAGGAAAGTTCTATATCTAGATTGTTGTGTTAGATCCAGGACTATACATATTTATAAAATTTATCAAAATACACAGTTAAATGTTTCATGTATGCATCTTTTATTGTATTATTATTGTTTTATTTTAATAGGTTCAGGGGTACAAGTTGATTTCCATTACATGTATATATTGCATAGTGGTGTAGTCTGGGCTTTTGGTGCGCCAATCACCTGAGCAGTGTCCATTGTCCCCCATGGGTAATTTTCATCCACCACACCCTCCCCCTCCTTTTGAGATTCCAATGTCCATTATACCACTCCATGTGTCCTTGTGTAGTCAAGCTCCTATTTATAAGTGAGAACATGCAGCATTTATTTTTCTGTTCCTGGGTTTCTTCACTTAGGATAATGGCCTCCACTTCCATTCAAGCTGCTGCAAAAGACATTGTATCATTCTTTCTTATCTCCAAGTAGTGCTCCATTTTGTGTGTGTGTGTGTGTTTGTATACACAAACACATACACACATTTTCTTAATGAACTCATCAGATGATGGGCACTTAGATTGATTCCATATGTTTGCAATTGTGAATTGTGCTACAATAAATATACAAGTATAGGTAACTTTTTGATATAATAATTGCTTTTCCTGTAGGTAGATATCCAGTAGTGGGACTGCAGGATCAAGCAGTAGATCTACTTTTTGTTCTTTAAGAAATCTTCATATTGATCTCCATAGGGGCTGCACTACTTTACATTCCCAAAGCGTGTAAGTGCTCCCTTTTCACTGCATCTGCATGAACATCTATTGGTTTTTGATTTTTTAACAATGGACATTCTAATTAGAATAAGACGGTATCTCATTGTGTTTAATTTTCATTTCCGTGATGAATACTGATGTTGAGCATTTTTTCATGTTTTTGGCCATTTGCATATCTTCTTTTGACAAATGCCTGTCCATGTCATCTGCCCACTTTTTAAGGGGGTTTGCTTATATTTTTCTTGCTGAGTTGTTTAAATTCCTTGTAGATTCTAGATATCAGTTCTTTAATGGATATGTAGTTTGTGAATATTTTCTCCCATTCTGCAGGTTGTCTATTTACTTTTTTGATTATTTCTTTTGCTATGCACAAGCTTTTTAGTTTAATTAAGTTCAATTTGTGTATTTTGTTTTTATTGCATTTGCTTTTGGGCTTTTCATAAATTCTTTGCCTAGAACAATGTCCAGAAGACTTGTTCCTAGGTCTTCTTCTAGGAATTTTATTTGTTTCAGGTCTTACATTTAAGTCTTTAATCCATCTTGAGTTAATTTTATTATATGGTAAGAGATAGGGATCCAGTTTCCTTCCTGGGTACATGGCTATACAATTTTCCCAGCACCGTTTATTGAAAAGGGTATGTATTTGCCAATGTATATTCTTGATGACTCTGTCAAAGATCAGTTGCCTGGAAGTACATGACTTTATTTCTGGGTCCTCTATTCTGTCTCATTGATCTATGTGTCTATTTTTATACCAGTACGACACTTCAGCTACCGTAGCTTTGTAGTGTAATTTAAAGTCAGGCAATGTGATGCTTTCAGATTTGCTGTTTTTGCTTAAGTTTGTGTTGCCTAGTCAGGATCTTTTTTGGTTCCATATGAATTTTACAGTTGTTTGTAATTCTGTGAAAAATGATATTGGCATTTTGATAGGCATTGCATTGAATCTACAGATTGCTTTGGGCAGCATGGTCATATTAACAAGCACCACATGTACTCACCATCAAATTGGTAGAAACTGAACAACACAGAAGTGTACATATAAGAATAACATCTATTGGATGTCGGGTAGGGAGGGAGGGGGAAGGGGAGGGGCGAGGGGGAGGAGGGGACGGATATATGCATACACAAAGAGTGCAATGCGCACCATCCGAGAGATGGACACACTTGAAACTGGGACTTGGGGGGAAGGGGGGGCAAGGGCAATATACGTAACCTAAACATCTGTACCCCTATAATAACAAACAATAAAAAAGAAAAAAGAAAAAAAAACAGTATTGATTCCTCCAATCTGTGAATATGGGATATTTTTTCATTTGTTTGTGCTATCTACAACTTCTTTCATCAATGATTTGTAGCTCTCCTTATTGAGATCTTTCACCTCCTTGGTTAGATTTATTTCTAGGTTTTTTTTTTTTTTTGCAGCTATTATAAATGAAATTGAGGTCTTGATTTTGTTCTAAGCTTGATCATTATTGCTGTATAGAAATGCTATTGGGTTTTGTACAATGATTTTATAACCTATGACTTGGCTGAATTCATTTTCAAATCTAGGAGTGTTTTGGAGGAGTCCTTAGGGATTTCTGGGTATGAAATCATGTCATCAGCAAACAGAGATAATTTGACTTACTCTTTTCTAATTTGGATGCCCTGTATTTGTTTCTCTTGTCTGGTTACTCTGGCTAGGACTATGTGGAATAGAAGTTGTTAAAGTGAGTATCCTTGTCTTGTCCTAGTTCTCAGAGAGGAATTCCTTCAACTTTTCCCATCATTATGATGTTGGCTGTGGGTTTATCATATATGTCTTGTATTATTTCCAGGTATGTTGCTTCTATGCTGAGTTTTTAGAGGGTTTTTATTAGGAAGAGATGCTAGATTTATCAAATGCTTTTTCTGCATTTATTGAAATGTCCATTTTTTTTTTGTTTTTGATTTTGTTTATATGTTAAATCACATTTATTGACTTGTGTATACTGAAACACCTTTGCATCCCTGAGATGAAACTCAGTTGATCATGGTGGATTATTTTTTTTGATGTGCTGTTGGATTTGCTTTGCCAGTATTTTGATCAGGATTTTTACATCTATGTTCATCAGAGGTATTGATCTGTAGTTTTCTTTTCTTGTTGCATCATTTCTTGGCTTTCATATGAGAATGATACTGGGTTCATAGAATGAATTAGGGAGGATCCACTGCTTCTTGATGTTATGGAACAGTTTCAGTAGGATAGGTACCAGTTCTTTGTACATCTAATAGAATTTGGCTTTGAATCCATCCGATTCTGGACTGATTTTGTTGGGAGAATATTTATTACTGATTCAATCTCTCTACCTGTTTTTGGTTTATATTCAAGAGTTTATTTCTTCCTGGTTCAAACTCAGGAGGCTGTTTTCAGGAATGCATCCATTTCCTTGAGGTTTTCCAGTTTGTAAGCATATAGTTGTTCACATTAGTCTCTATTGATCTTTTATATTCTGTGGTATGTGTTTAATGTCTTCTTTTTCACTTCTGATTGTGTTTATTGTTTATTTGGATCATCTCTCTTCTTGGTTAGTCTACCTAGTGGTTTCTCAATTTTGTTTAACTTTTTAAAGAACCAACTTTTCATTTCATTGATCCTTTATATATATATACATATATATATATATATATATATATATACACACACACACACATATATATATATATATATTTTTTTTTGGTCTCTATTTCATTTAGTCTGCTCTGATATCTGTTATTTCTTTTCTTCTCCTAACTCTGGTTTGGTTTGTTCTTGTTTTTATAGTTACTTGAGATGTGATGTAAGGCTGTTAATTTGTGATCTTTCTACTTTTTTATGTAGCATTTAATGCTATATACTTCCCTTTTAGCACTGTTTTGTCTGTATCCCACAGGTTCTGGTATGTTGTGTTTTCATTTTCATTCATTTCAAAACATTTTAAAATTTCTCTTTATTTCTTCATTGACCCAGTTATCATTCAGGAACATGTTGTTTAATCTCCAGATGTTGGAATAGTTTCTGAAGCTCCTCTTCAAAGTGATTTCTAGCTTTATTCCATTGTGGTCTGAGAAGATGTCAGACAAAGTAAACTTCAAGAAAAAGTGTTACCAGAGTTAAAGAAGAGCACTTTGTACTAGTAAATAAGTGAATTCATCAGGAAGACAGACAAATTAAAGGTGTATATTCACCTAATGACAGAATTTCAAAATACACAAAGCAATAACTGATAAAGGGAGAAACAAATAAATTCACAATCATGCTTGGAGATATTAATACCCCTTTCTTGGTAATTTATAGAACAACTAGAAAAATCAGTAAGGCTATAAGAAAAATGAACAAAATCATCAACCAACTTGACAACTGATGTTTATAAAACCCTAGGCCCAATAACAATAGAGTTTATATTTTGCTCCCGGTACACATGGAGCATTCATCCAGGTAAACCATATGCTGGGCCACAAATATATCTTACTGAATTTCAAAAAATTTAAATCCTATATGTTCTCTGCCAATAAAATAACTGAATTTTAGAAATTAACAAAATATATAGCAAAGCCACCCAGATTTAGAATTAACACACTACTAAAAACCCTGTGTCCAAAAGAAGAAATTATCATGGATACTAAAAATATTTTCAACTCAAGGATAATGAAAATACGACATAGCAAAATATGTGAGGTACAACTAAAACAGTGCTTGAGGGAAATTTACACATTTAAATGTTTATATTAGAAAAAATGAATTAAGTTAAATTCTGATTTAAGTTTCCAACATAATCTACAAAAATGAGCAATTTAAAGCAAAGTGTATGAAAAAATAAAAACAATTAATAAAATCAAAAGCTGTTTCTTTGTAAACATAAATACAACTGATACGCTTCTAGTAAGACTAACCTAAGGGCGGAGAGAGAGAACACACTATCACAAGCATCAGCAATTAAAGAAGCAATATTGCCAAGAATCTTTGTAAGATCCTGCCGAGAACAGCATGGATAACATTCTGCTAATAAATTTGACAACTTTGATTACACAGTCAAATTCCTTGAAAACGCAACTACCAAACGTGACACAATACAAACAGACAATCTAAATAGGCTTACATCATTTGACAAAACTTAATTTCTACTCAAATTTCCATAAGGCAAACCCCAGATCCAGAAGTTTTCATTGGTGAACTCCATCAAGATTATAGAACAAAACAGCATCAATCTTATACAAACTTTCAAAAATAGGGAAAGAGGAAATACTTCTAAATCATTTTAAGAATGAGGCCAGTATAACCCTGATAGCAAACCTCAAATGCAAAAAAAATCTAAGAAATTTTCAGACAATAAACCTCTTCATCATTAATATAAAATTATTTAATGAAATATTGGAAAATGAAATCCAGAAATAAAAAAGAGATAATACATAATGACTAAATTGGGTTTATTGCAGGAACACAAGGTTGGATTTAAAAACCAATACATGCAATTAACTATATTAACAGAATAAAAAGAAAAGCCATATGATTATTTCCATAGATGTATGAAGGCATGTGACCAAATTAATTACTCATTCATAATAAATAATAAAAATTTTCAATGAAAACATCCTCAGTCTAATAAAGGGCATTTATTAAAAACCTACAGTTAAAACCATACTCAATAGTCAAAGACTGAATGCTTTTCCCTAATATCACAAATATGACAAGACTTTCTGCTCTTACTGTTCTGTTTAACATTGTGATGGATATCTTCACCAGCACAGTAATGTAAGAAAAAGAAATTTAAAAATCACAAAGACTGGAAAGGAAGAATTTAAATTATCTTTATTCACAAACATGATTGTTTTTCTTGAAAATCTAAAGGTCGTTCACACTTACACATACATACACACACTCAATTTTAGAGCCGATATTAATTTTTTATTGAATTGCTGAACTGTCTCTCCCAATTGCCCACAGTCTCATTCATGCTCCCACTTATACTTAGCAGTGACAGCCTCAGTTTTGTTAATATAGCTCGTGATGCTGGCCCCCTCCAACTCCAAGTTCATTTCAAGGATTAGACTTCTATATGCTACTCCCATACTACCTAATAGTCATGCTTTGTCCACCTATTACACTTTCTTCAAAGTTTACTATTATAAAAGTGTTAATCAATTGTTTCAATACAAATTAGCAATTTATCAAGTTGAGGTCTTGATCTCATTAGGTTTATATCTAAGCACAAAAATCAAGTTCCAGAATTTCAGAAAGAAAAGACCAAGGAATCCAAATGATGTGACAATTTATATCCACAAATTGTATCATAGGAATGTGCCAAACAGAACTGGTCAGGTCAGAACTTCATGAGTTCCCATACCATCAATTTTAAAAATGGTTGCAAATTCTTTGACATTTGTTCTGTCTACAAGTGGGTTCTACATCCCTTCCCCCTAAATTTGGGCAGACTTCTGCAACCAACAGAATATTGTAGAGGTGGCATTGTGTGATTCTAGAGGCTTGTTCGTAAAAGGCCATTGCAGCCATAGTCTTGCTCTCTGGGATACTGTCACTCTTGGTACCTTGAGCCATCATGTAACAAGTCCAACTACCTTAAAGTCATTAAACTGTGATGAATGAAGCCTAAGTCACATATAGAAGCCCCACGTAGGTGCTCTGGTTGAGTCCCAGTTGAGCGCAGCATTAAAGTCATCCCAGATATGTGCCAGACATAGGAACAGAGAAGTTCCAGGTGGCTGCAGCCCTCAGCCAGTCACGTGAACTGCTGCCTTTCTAGTCTTCTCGGCTTAGGACTCAGACATCGTGGGGCAGAGATAAAACACCCTTGATGTATTCTGCCCAAATTCTCAATCACAGAATCCAAGATTATAATAAAATTAGTATTGTTTTACTCTGTCATATTCCAGGTGGTTTGGTATACAGCAATTGATATTAGAACACTAGAAAACTACAAGATTTCACTGTGGCATTACATTAGAAGATGAAAGTATGTATAGGCAGTGGTGAGAACTAGGGCATTGAGAACACTACACAAACAACATCTGCCCCTCATTCAGGCAAAAAAAGACCCAGGATAGAATATAAGTTAAAGTCTGGACAACCCTGATAGTCATCTCCCTTGATAGCCATCATGCCTCCCTTTGTTTCATATACTCTGAGATTCCTATGCAGAGAATAATTCTCTTTCTGTTCCATGCCAGTTGAGTCTATCAAAGTGGATAATAATAAATAAACTATATAACCTCTAAGAATTAACAAGGCATTATATAGAGAGCGTATGTATCTGTGCTACAC
>RJWJ010046969.1:0-11171 GCA_004363605.1 Indri indri
CCTCCCACCTTTTATAGCCTTCTTTGCAGCCATTTTGTCCATAAACGCTTTATGTTTTAGCTCTACCAAATACATTTTATGGAACAATTTTATTGAGGTATAATTTATATCCAATAAAATGCACTTATTCTAAGTGCGTAGCTTGATGTGTTTTGTATGCACCAGTCTAACCACCATCCTAATTAATGCACACAGCCCTTCATTACCCTAAATGACTCCCTTGTGCCCCTATCTGCCAAACCCAGCCCCAAGCAACCGGTGAACTGTTTTCTGTAACAATGAAGTAGTTTTGCCTTTTCTAGAATTTTATGTATATGATATAACGTATATAATCTTTGTGTCTGAATTTGTTCATTTAACGCTTTTGAGACAGTAATGTTCTCATATGTATCTGCAGATCATTTTTTTTCATCAATGCTTAGTAGTCCATTGCATAAAAGTAGCACAATTTGTTTATTAATCTGAAGGTAGACATTTGGCTTGTCTCCAGTTTTTGGCAATTATTAATAAGTGAACATTTGGGTCAAATGTTTTTTGTGATATATATTTCATTGGGGGAGGGGCAAATAGGAGTGCAGTTGCTGGGTTGCGTGGTAGCTGTATGTTTAACTGTCTAAGAAACTGCCAACCTGTGTTTCAAAGTGGTTATACTAATTTCCATTCCCACTAGCAGTACATGGCTGTTCTAGTTAATCCACATTCTCATCAACACTTGGTTGTGTCAAACTTTTAAATTTTAGCTATTATGATAGGTATGTAGTGTTATCTCATTGTGGTTTTAATTTCCATTCTCTGATAACTAAAGAGATTGAGCATCTTTTTATGTACTTATTGGCTATGTGTTTGTTTTCTTTTGTGAAGTGTCTGTTCAAATCCTTTGGCCATTTTTTGCCTTGGGTCTTTTGCCTTTTTATCACTGAATTGTGACTGTATTAATATATTCTGAATAGAAGTTCTTGATAAGATGCATGCATTGCAAATATTTCCTTCTGGCCTTTGGCTTGCCAATTCATTTTCTTGATGGTGTCTTTTGAAGAGCAAACGTTTTGAATTTTAATGAAGACAGTTGTATCAGTTTTTTTACGGTTAGTGCTCTTTGTGTCCTCAGAAATCTTTGCCTATCCCAAGATCATGAAGGTTTTCTTTTAGACAATTTATAGTTTTAGATTTTACATTTAGGTCTATGATCCACTTCAAGTTAATTTTTTGTGTATGGCAGGAGTTATGGATTAAGGGTCATTTTTTTCCCTATGTACATGTAGTTGTTCCAGTGCCATTTATTGAAAAGTTTACTTTTATCCCTAGAATTACTTTTGCACCTTTGCCAATAATCAATTGACCATGTGCGGGTCTATTTCGGGGCTTTCTTTCTATTCCAAGCATCTATATGTCTATACTTACACCAGCATTATAATGTCTCGATTATTGTAGATTTATAGCAAGTATTGAAATCGAGTAGTATAAGGTCCCTTTGTTCTTTTAAAAAATATTGTTTTGGCCATTCTAGGATCTTTCCATTTCCATATAAATTTTAGAATCTATTTGTCGATTTCTACCAAAAGCCTGCTGGGATTTTAACTGGAATAATTTTTCTGAACCTATAGAACAATTAGGGGCAAACTGATATTTTAATAATATTGATCATTCAGTTCATGAACAGGGTATATCTCTTAATTAATTTAGCTGTCTACTTTCTCTTAAAATAAATGTTTTATAGTTTTAAGAATACAAATATTGCTCTTATTTTATTAGACATCCCTAAATATTTCATATTTTTTTACACTATTATAAATGGTAACTTTAAAAAATTTCACTTACAGATTTTTTAATACACTTTATTTTTTAGGATAGTTTTAGGTTTAGAGCAAAACTGAGCAGAACGTACAGAGATTTTCCATATACTCCCTGCTCCCACATATGCACAGCTGCCACTGCTTTCAAGTTCCCACACCAGAGCGGAAACCATAAAGTCGATGAACCTACAACGGCACATCATCACACAAAGACCACGGCTTATACAGGGTTCACTCTTGGGGTTGTACATTCTATGAGTTTTGACAAATGTATAATGACATGTGTGAACCATGCCATAAAAATCCTGTGTGCTCTGCCTATTCATCCCTTGCTCCCCCCAACCCTTGGCAACTGCTGATTGTTTTACTGTCTCCATAGTTTTGCCTTTCATAGAATGTCATATACAGTTGGTTGTCTGTATCTGTGGGTTCTGCATCCATCCATGTGGATTCAGCTAAGTATGGATTAAGAATATTGGGGGAAAAATTGCATCTGTACTGAACATGTATAGAATTTTTTCATGTCATTATTCCCTAAGCAATACAGTATCACAACTACTAATAGTTACATAACATATACATTGTACTAGGTATTAAAACTAATCTAGGGATGATTTAAAACATACAGGAGGATGTGCATGGGTTATATGCAAATACTATGCCATTTTATATCAGAGACTTGAACTTCCTCAGGTTTTGGTACCTGCAGGGGGTCATGAAACCAATCCTCCATGAATATCCGGAGATGACTGTAGCTGGAATCATACCATATGCAGCCTTTCTGATTGGCTTTTTCACTTGATAATATGTACTAAAGGTTACTTCATCTCTTTTCATGACTTGGTAGCTCATTTCTTTTTAGCATCGAATAATATTCCATTGTATGGATATACAATGTTTATTCATCCACCTACTGAAGGACATCTTTATTACTTCCAAGTTTTGGCAATTATGAATAAAGCAGCTATAAACATTCTTCTGTAGGTATTTGTTTGGACATAAATTTTCAACTTATTTGGATACCAAATAGTTTGGATACCAAGGAGCACCATTGCTGGATCATATAGTTAAGAGTTTGTTAGTTTTGTAAGAAACTGCCAAACTGTCCTCCAAATTGGCTGTACAATTTTGTGTTCCCACCAGCAATAAATGAGAGTTCTTTTGCTCCACAACCTCATCAGTATTTGGTGTTGTGAGTGTTTTGGATTTTGGCCATTCTAATAGGTGTGTTGTTTTAATGTTTAATTCTCACTGTTGTTTTAATGTTTAATTCTCCAACATCAGATGTTGATCATTTTTTCATGTGTTTATTTGCCATCTGGATGTCTTCTTTGGTGAGGTGTCTGTTCAGGTATTTTGCCCATTTTTTAATCAGGTTGTTTGTTTCTTATTATTGAGTTTGAAGAGTTCTTTGAATATTTTGGATAATAGTCCTTGATCAGATATGTGTTTTGTAAATATTTTCTCCTAGTCTGTGGCTGGTCTTCTCATTCTCTTGAAAGTGTCTTTCTCAGAGCAGAAGTTTTTAATTTTAATAAAGTCCAGCTTATCAATTCTTCATTCCATGGATCATGCTAATTGTTTTATCCTAATATATAAAAATGCAATTGATCTTTAATATCTTATCTTACTATATCCACTTAGTTCTTTTATTATTTATTTTATCGGTAACTTTTTTGTGGATTCCTTAGGATTTGATACAAACACAATCATGTCATATGCAAATTAACAGTTTTACTTCTTCCTTTATAATCTGTATGTCTTTCTTTTTTTTTCTTACCTTATTGGGCTGGCTAGAACCTACAGTACAATATTGAATAGAAGTGGTAAGAGCAGATATCTCTGCATTGTTTTAAATCTTAGAGGAAAAACATTAAGTCTTTCACCATTATATATAATGTTAGCTATAGATTTTTTTATAGACCTCTTTATCAGGTTGAAGAAGTTCCCTTCTATTCATAGTTTCTTGTTTATAATGAATGGGTGTTGGATTGTCTCAAGTGCATTTTCTGTACCTATTGAAATGATTGTATTATTTTATTTCTTAGTTTGTTAATATAGTGAATTATAGTAAATGATTTTCAAATGTCAAAACAATCTTGCATTCCTAGGAAAAATCCCACTTGGTCAGATGCATTAATCTTTTTATATATTGCAGGATTCAACTTTCCAACATTTTGTTATGGATTTTTGTGTCTATGTTCATGAGAATATTGTTCTGTAACTTTTTTTGTGTGATATCTATTTAGTTCTGGAGTCAGGGTAATTGTGAGCTCATAAAATAAGCTGTAAAATGTTATCTCCTCTTTTATTTTCTGAAAAGTTTATTGTTTGCATATAGTGGGTATTATTTCTTTCCTAGATGTGAGCTGTAATAGTTTGTGTTTTTTAAGAACTTTGTCCATTTCATCCAAGTTGTGAAATTTATAGGCATGACGTGGTTCATAATATTCCATTATTATCATTTTACTGTCGTAAGATCTGTTCATACTTTCATTCCTGACATTGGTAAGTTGTGTCACTTTCCTTCTTTTCACCATTTAGTTTCACTAGAGGTTTTTCAATTTTATTGATCATTTCAAAGGCCCAGCTTTTGATTTTATTGATTTTCTCTGTTGTTTTTGTGTTTTCCATTTCATTAAGATTTCTGCTGTGACCTTAACTATTTCCGTCCTCTGCATGATTGGAGTTTATTTGCTCCTCTTTTTCAAATTTCTTAAGGTAGAAGTTTAGATTGTTAATCTGAGACTATTCTCTTTATCCAGTGCAAGCATTTAATGCTATAAATTTCCCTCTTAGCACTGTTTAAGCTACATCCCACACATTTTGGTATGCTGTATTTTCATTCACTTTGAAAATTTAAAATTTTTCTTATGATTTTTTCTTTGACTTGTGAGTGATCTAGAAGAATGCTGTTTAATTTCTAAATATTCGGCCGTTTTTAATATAGCTTTTAGTAATTAATTTCTAATATAATTCTGTTTTGATCAGAAATGTATTTTATCAACTTATTTAATGTTGCTTTCTTTTTCTTTTAAGAAGACTCTGCTTAATTTTTCTCTTTTCCTTTTTGGACTGGCTTGCTCTGCTTCAGAATGTTCATGGCATAAAAAGACTGCTCTAGCCCTGGCTCTGTGTGACTTCTCAGCTCTAGGGCCCCATACCAGGTAATCCTTGGGTTCCAATTCTAAATTCTCAAGAGAGTACCTGACTGTATCAGCTTGGGTCCGGTCCAGTCAACTATGGCCAGGGCAGTTGTTGGTACATGGCATTAACACGGTCTGGTCTATCCCTTTAATAGAGTTGTGGATAAAAAAAAGGTTTAGAAAACAATGACACGTGGACTAGACAGCACTCCAAAAGTTCTAGCATACTTATTTAACAGAATTTTAATAAATATGTTATTTGTCAGATTTATAGTTGATGAAGAGAAAAAAAGCCTTGGAGTCCAGGTGCAGTGGCTCACACCTGTAATCCTAGCACTTTGGGAGGTCGAGGTTGGAGGATCGCTTAAGCCCAGGAGTTTGAGGTTACAGTGAGCTATGATGACACCACTGCACTCCAGCCTGGGTGACAGACTAAGACCCTGTCTCTTAAAAAAAAAAAAAAGGAGAGAAAAAAAAATCCTTAGAATAAAATTGGAACCCGGTTTGCAGCAACTTGGATAGAACTGAAGGCCATTATCCTAAGTGAAGTAACACAGAAATGGAAAACCAAATACTGCATGTTCTTAGTCATAAGCTGGAGCCAAGGTATGGGTATGCAGGGGCATACAGAGAGGTACAACGGACACTAGAGACTTAGAGGTGGGGAGGGTGGGAGAGCAGTAAGAGAAGAAAAACCACTTATCGGGTGCAACGTACACTATTCAGGTGACAGGTACACTAAAAACTGAGACATCACCACTATACAATTCATCCATGTAACCAAAAACCACTTGTACCCCTAAATCTATCACAGTGATAAATAAACAAATAATAAATAAATGAAAGGGAAAAAAACCTTAAAAAAAAATGGAACCCAGGCCTTTAAAGATCATGGCTGTTTTAATGGTTCTGTTGATGGTTAAGTTTGATTTCCCAAGCTAGAGTATTCAATGATATTACAGGGGCTATTGAGGGTCATAGAATAAACATGGTGCATTGTCTTGAAGCATCCATTTTATCATAAGTTTGGGGGAAATTTTATATTAAAACAAACATGAATGTGTGATTAAATGGACTGTAAAACAGTTCAATATTTTTCAAGATGTGGAACAGAACTCGAATCTCATGGCAGCAGGTGGCTTATTTGTGGAAAAGATCCTGTAGCTTCCTTATTAGGCTCCCTGGTAATCCCAATGAAAAATGTCAAGCATCCTATCTAGAGTCATAATCTTCACCCTTATGTTAGCATTTAAGTAATATTTCAATCTTTAGCCCTGTATAACTTATATGAATATTTTTTCATTTCATACCAAGTCTGACTCTCCAGAGCTTCTGGATTCATAGGCATGGAGGAAGGGAAACCAATTACGGGATTAATCTCAGTGCACACCTATGACATGCTAGGTTAAGTGTGTCTTCTGAATACAGTTTCTTTTGCATTTACGTTGCTAAGATAAATGGGAAGGAAGTGGGGAAGATAGAAGTAAAGATAGAGGGAAATGGCAAAGGTATTTCCAGTCTTGAAAGAAGGAAGGATGGAGAAGTGAGAAGGGAGTAAGATCATGTTACAGAAACAATACTTAGGGCTGGGCATGCTGGCTGTCTTGCAATCGAATTAGGATGCCCAGGGGAAATGGCTTGACAATCACCAAGGTGACTAGACACAGACATCTCTTGGATCCAAGCCCACATCCATGACCTCACGTCACACCTTTAGTCCGTCCCTCCTCCTGCTCAAATTTGTAGCTGAGCAATCACTAAATTGGCAATGAAATACCAAGAAATGGAAAAGAAAATAAGAATTATTAGCCTCAATTTTCTTCAAGGGAAATAATGTAGAGTATTGCATGTATAAAAGGAAGGCCCAAATTATGAGTCTGGTTAGGATGTGCACACTGCAGTAATACAATGTAGTCACTACAAGGTAGCCACGTCAAGTGTTTTCCTCTCCAGTTATGAAGACATTACTATTGGAAGGAGTTTAAGAGACTATGAAGCTTTGTATACATATCAGTCCTCTGTGATGCTGAAAGGGATGTATTCTACAACAGTGGTCCCCAGCCTTTTTGGCACCAGGGACTGGTTTCATGGAAGACGATTTTTTCTGGATGGAGAGGATCCCCGGGGAGGCGGAGCTCAGGCAGTGATGTGCGTAATGGCGAGGGGAACGGCTGTGAATACAGATGAAGCTTTGCTGGCTTGCCCTCTGCCCACCTCCTGCTGTGTGCCACCCCCGCTTCCTAAGTTTCATGGCAGAGAATTTTTCTAAGGGGAGACAGGGAGCAGAGCTCTGCAGCCCAGTCCCTAACAGGCTGGAGGTTGGGGACTGCAGTTCTAGAATACGGAGTCCCACAGGTGGCTAGCCTGTAAACAACTGCTTTGCTTTGTAGTTGATCCTTAATGTTCTACTCTTACTGCTGGGTTTGCTTGGTTTTTTGAACCCTGTTAAAGTGTAAATATCCCTGGGAAGGGAATTGATTTTTCTCATCATAGTGTAGCTATGAAAGCAGAAAGGAGAGAAGAACACTGCAGCTGATCTTGGTTCTAGTTACAGCTCTGCCACTGGATTTCTGTGACCAGTGGGCATGGCTCCTCTTTGAATTTCCATGACTCATCTGTGCAGAAAGGGGCTGAACTAGACCTCTAATGTCCCTTTCAGGTTCAACTTTCTGTGAGTTTACGAGAAGAGACTACGGGGACAAGACCATTTTTGGACTGGGATCTGAGTGAGCAGGTTTCTACCCTCAGGGCAACAGGCCAGGAATGGGGAGGCGGGCACCCAATGCCAAGCTTTTATTATATTTCTGTCAAGGAAAATTCCTGGGGCTGTATACCTACATGATGATAACAGTAATAAAAGCGATGGTTAATGCCTGTTCTGTGCTTCTGCTACCTTGCTACCTTCCACCTCAACTACTCACAATTCAGAGAATTGCTGCTGTGTGGGATCATGGTACATCCATCCTTGAATAGGTCTGCATGCTACCTGGGTTCTAAATCTTTTCAACATCCTTAAGAATCAGCCAATGACAGTCTATCCCTCCATGGTGAGGGGGGACAGATGCGTTTGTGATTACCCAGCCTGTTAGTCTTCCCTCATCTCAATGACTTACTGAGCAGAAAAGATGGCAACTGACCTGAATCTGCAGGAAAGTAAATTGATTCATGTACAGGGAGTTTAGAAGTGATGAGATAGCCAGGGGAAGATGTCCAGTAGGCCACTGGAATTATGAGTCCAGGACTGAGGTGAGAGCTGGATTTAGGAGTGATTATCTACAGGGGTCCTTGATACCCCCGCTGATGCCCATGACTTCAACCTTTTTTATTTTTAAAATTAAATTAAAATTTTATTTTATTTTATTATTTTTTTAGTTTCCGCACATACCATTGACCCCCTTTTAAAAAACATAATAATGCATGTATATTTATATTTCTTATAATCTACAGCATCAATTAGATGATATGACAGAGAATTAGAAAAAATTTTGAAGGATTTATATGTTTTCAAAGTCCTAAAGGTAACTACTTCTCGTCAAGTTCTAGGGAGAGAGTTAAGGCCAAAGCCAAGGTTAGGGTTAGTGTTCTGCTGAGAGAGTTTTTGATTCTGATTGTGTCCTTTACATATCTCTCCATTTCCAAAGTGGGGCTCAGTCCCATTTTAATTGGGACAGAGTTCCCTAGGCAGTGGGAGGTTTGGGGGGCGTCTTCAGTGTCTACAGGAGGTAGGTGCAGGGCTGGTGCAGGGCTGGGAAGAAAGCAAGGTGTGGCGCCTGGTGCCGTCTCTCTCTTCCTCTGGAAAGTTAGTGCGAAGAATCCTCCCCCCTCTCCTGCCCTTTCCCAGTCTGCATCAGTAAGCTCAGGGTCTCCTTGCAAAGGGGCTGGAGCTCTCCGACCAGAGTCATGCCACTGACTTAGAGATAATTAACTGGCAGTTTCTGCCACGACCTGCTGACCCCTTTATAGGAACTGCTGTAAAGATAAAACGGCTTACCGTTTTTCTTTTTTCTCAGTGTCTCTGGTGCCTGAAACCTTCAAAGTCATCATGACATTTCGTGTTTATCATTAATATTCCAGCTGAAAGCATCTTCTTTTTTTCCTCCTCTTATTCCCGCCATGGCCCATCTGCAGTTGAGGTTATCGGCTTGCTCAGCAAATGTCCTCTATAAGGCCAAAATGTTGGTGAGCTGGATGGGGCCATTTTCAGCGCGGCACTCTTCACCCAGGGCATGTGCAGCGTCACCTACTTCTGATAACAGCCTTGGGCTGGGGGTGCGGGGGAGGATGGTTTTATGCCGCAGATACCTCATTAGTCAATGCTGTCTTCCAAATCTCCCTCCGCATGTCAGTTAACACAGAGCTAGAACAATTGTTCTTATTCAACAGTTTACACACTGCCTCTTTGAGCAGCAGGCTAAACCTGAGCATCTTTCTGACTCCTGCGCTGTCATTAACATGCTTCTTAACTCGAAACAGCTGTTCCTCCTTGTCCTCCTCCCCCTCCTCCCCTCCCCCAATCTTTGCTCCTTGGACAAACTTTGCTTATCCAGGAACTTTGGGGAAAAAGTATTTTTGAGCAAATGAGAGTTCTGGAAAGATAAGGATTTGTCTCTTGCAACATGGACACCTCCTTAATTTTAATCATTTTGATGGAAATCTTTCCAAAATACATTTAGTACCTTCTTAAACAGAGAAAATAGAATATAATTTAACTTTTTCTTGATGGTTTGGGATCATCACAGTGAACAAAAGCTTTGTTACTTTGCTGCAATACAATAGGGCCCTGAAGGTCTTTGGGGGATATAAAGGGTCCTAGATTTTTGTGATTCTCAAGTTATTTTGGAAACTTTTAAATATACTCTGTCTCCCTACTTTTTATCAGGCCATTACCTATCTGGTTATCAATGTACCTATTTTCTACCCAAATTTTCTAATTGTCAATGTTTATTATGAGCATAGAAGACACAGTAAACATACACACACATATTCATGTGCACACATGTGTGCATGAGAGCACGTGCCAAGAATTGTGAGCAAGTACCTGAGAGTTTTCTATGAGTAAACTGAATACATTATGAGTTCTCTATTTCAGTTTTCCAGAGGCCATTATGGTAAATTTTTGCTCAATTTAGAAATAGAAATTTATAAGACAAATAAGTTTAATGTTGGTGAAAAGTTACTCCCAGATTTTTAGGAGCCATCTATTGCTTTAGAAAATTCTTCCTCAGTTTCATTCTTTGTTTCCACTTAAAACTTGTGTAGGTGATGATTACTAAAAGGGGATTCCTTTTATGAGAGGTTCTTCATTTCATTATCCCAACTTCACATACAAACTGTTTCACTATCTTTAAAAATGTTATCATGATATTCTCAAACTATTGTCATTTTTTTTAAACTTACAGGTGCAAAAACAAACTGTAACCACAAGAGCTAAATTTCTCTCTCTCCCCTATTGTCCTCTTTGGCAAAGTTCTGTGGAAAGCTGAATAAATGAACAGGGCCATTCGGCAGAGTGTAACCCATACCGGCCCTGTTGTGCAATGCCTTAAGTGTAAGTCCTTTTCAACTAAACGGAGGTATATTTTCTTTTATATTGTTGACTTTGACCCTGAAGCTTAGCAAAGAACACTTGTGCAACATTTTCTGGATCAATTTATCATCTGCTCAGAGCAGACATGCATTTTTCTCATCATTAAAGGGAAACCAAACCCATGTACATAATCCCCCATTCTGCTTCGTTTCTTTGCAGTCCTTCACGTTGTAGATTCTGAAATATTAATGAAGGGACGTGAAAGTTATGTGCTCCATTCTCACTTCCAGCCCCAGCGGGAGCAAGGGCATGGCTAGGGAGTGGGAGAATGAGAATTGTCCTCACTTTGCAAAGCAACGTTGCTCAAAGTCAGGTTGCTGGACTCTGCCTCAGAATCTCTCAAGGTGCTGGTCTAAAATCCAGATTCCTGGGTTGGACTTTACACCTACTGAATCAAATTTCGGGAGGATAGGGCTTTGCCATTTGCATTTTCAACTGATGCATTTTTTTTTTTTTTTTTTTTTTTTTTGAGACAGAGTCTCACTCTCTTGCCTGGGGCGAGTGCCGTGGCGTCAGCCTAGCTCACAGCAACCTCAAACTCCTGGGCTCGAGCAATCCTACTGTCTCAGCCTCCCGAGTAGCTGGGACTACAGGCATGTGCCACCATGCCCGGCTAATTTTTTTCTCTATATATTTTTAGCTGTC
>RJWJ010046970.1:0-11153 GCA_004363605.1 Indri indri
GGGGGAGGCTGAGGCGGGAGGATCCCTAGAGCCCAGGAGTTGGAGGTTGCAGTGAGCTATGATGATGACACCACTGCACGATAGCCTGGGCAACAGGCTTGTCTCAAACAAACAAACAAAAAAAAACCCACCACTGACTGGGAGACACATCGTTATTTTATGTAACACTGAGAACACTGCCAATAATAATTTTAAGATGTGATTATTGTCCAATACATCACTGACTTCAGAGATACTCGAATAAAAAAAGAATGAGAGTCTCAAAACAGATGAAATACTGGAATAGATGTTGAGGAAAAAGATCAAACAGGTTTGGGGAAAGGCAGTTAAGCCAAGTTAAACAGCTTGCTTTCCTGCAGGACTGCTCAGGGCCTTTAGTGTGCTGGTGTCTGTTATGAATCTATAGGAGGCTGGAAAATATATATGAGTTCTGGGCTTTGTTTTGAGGAATAGCTAATGCAGCAAATGGCTAGATTACTATTGTACTTGGATCACACTTTGAGACCCTCAATCCTGGAAATCATTTGTGCAAAAAAGTGAAGGAGAGTGCCCCCTGCTGACACAGGGCCCTGGGACACAGACACTGAGCTGGCTTGAAGCAAGGTTCAGGAGGAAAGGAAGCGGCTCCTCCTCCCTCCTTTATGTCTGCCCTGAGCCAGTCACACAGGGTCAGGTGCCTGGCGGATCAGCTATTGTTCTGAGCTCTCCCAAGCAAAGTCAAAGGTGCTCTCCTGGGGGCGGCCCACACCCACCCTCCTCCCCTTCCTCTTCTCTCGGCTGGGAGCAGGCAGCCATGCCTCTGCTACAGAACTCTGCTAAACCTGGAAAGGCTCCAGGGCTCCTGGATGTGGGTGACATTGACATCCAGGGCTGGGAAAAAGCAGGAGTGAACTATAAAGGTCTCTCCCAGCCAGAGACATGAGAACACAGCCAGGGCACACCACGGCCCAGTCACTCTGATGGCCAGAATCTATCTCTTCAGTAGTTCTTAAAAAGCTAAACTGCCTGCAGTCCCAGCTGCTTCAGAGGCTGAGGCAGGATTGCTTGAGCCCAGGAGTTCGAGGCTACAGTGCGCTATGATGACATCTGTGAACAGCCACTGCACTCTGGCCTGGGCAACATAGCGAGACCCCATTACTTGGAAAAAAAAAGCTAAAGTGGTAGTAACCAACACCTGAAAGAAAACAAAAGGCAAGAGGTAGAGCTATTCCTCAAAACAAAGCCCAGAACTCATATATATTTTCCAGTCTCCTCTTATAGATTCATAACAGACACCAACACACTAAAGGCCCTGAGCAGTCCTGCAGGAAAGAAAGCTGTTTAACTTGGCTTAACTGCCTTTCCCCAATAGCCAAAGAAACATGGGAGATATAAATGCCAAAGTGTGTGCATGAAGTAAACCCCACCCATGGCCACAGAGTAAACAGTACATGCCCTTCATCGTTGCTGGAATCTCATTCAGGACTTCTGAGGCCAGCGGCTTCCTGCTGAAGCCCATCTGTTCCCACAAGCCGTGCTCTTGCCCAATTTCAAGAATGTCAGCTGTAAGAGCCGCAGTTTTCTTGGCACCCATTTTACAGGCTGCACACAAGATGCTCCCAAACGCCGCTTTAAACAAGAGCCTGCAGAGCAGGGCAGAAACAGCAGGAGTGTGCGAGGCCACACTCACGGGGCGTGTACGCACAACCCTAAGAGAAACGTGGCCTCCTCAGCATCTCCCTCAGGTAGCAGGTGAGCCCCACCCTACAGCACAGACCTCGGCTCACAGGGGGATTCCGGGAGTGTGGCAAGCTGGGGTGGGCACAGCGCCCACCTCTGCAAACTAGTAACTGCAGGTCGGTCCGGCAGAGGGGCTTCCACTGAGCAGTCCAGGCTGCACCTTCCAGCCTCCACTCTGCCAAGTGCGGGGGCTGATGCCACTCCTCTGGGGATGGGGTACGGACAATCCTCGGGGAGCCCCCCAACTCCCCACCACGGGACATGAGCCACAGGGTTGCAGAGCAAGGGGATAATTTTGTTTTTTCAATTCCACCTCCTCTGCTTCTCTGCTTTGGAAGCTACCTCGATTCAGCATCTAGGAAATTTGTTCAAATAGGGACTGGAATCTCCCCTCTGAGTCTGAGACCCACCTGGCCAGTAGGATTGCTATTTATCTGGGGTAGTGAAGGAAGGAAGGCCTTGGTGCCCTGATGGAGAGATTCCTCTAAAATGAACCCTTCATTTGTTCCGGAGCTTTTCATGTTCTGGACACATAAAAGCAACCCACACAGCATGTGCAAGACCTATAAACACTATACTTTCTAAAGCATCACAAGCCCGTCGGGTTTGACAGCAGGTTGGCCCTGCCCAACCATGGCATCCACAGTGCCTGGCACGTGGTAGATGCTTAGTAGAAATATGCTGGATGGATGGATGGGAGAACAAATGAATGGAATGGTGAATGAATGAATGGAGTAAGTGAATGAATGAACACATGAATGTCAGAAGGATGAATTCATAGAACATTCAGGCCTCAGAGCTCAATCTCTAGGAGAGAGACTTACCAGAACCATCGGGAATGGACCTTACAAATGTTGGCAACATCTTGACTGTGGCCGTTGGATTAAAATCCCGGGAGAGGCCACTCTTCATCTCCTGCTTGAAGCGAGTCATGATGTCCTTCAGGGTTTCATCGGAGAGCCGCATGGCATAGAGATACTTGTCAATCTGCGGGAGGGGTAAGAAGGAAGCAGGGTGAGGCTGAGGCCAAGGAAGGTGACATCAGCTTAAGTCTGGCTGGGGGAGGGGGCAGGGCAGGGTGAGGCACCGCCTGCCCAAGACGACCAGCTCCCTCCCACAGGCAGGAAACACCGTGCTGGCCCATCGCACAGTGGAAGGTCATTCAACTGCCTTGGACCATGTCACCCAGAGCAGGCTTGCAATGCTCTGAGCCCTAGCTCCTTGCCTACAAAAGGGGCCAGACATCTCCCAGGTCTTTTCCGACCGTTGAATATTAATGGAAGCTGCTCTTCGATCCCCAAGCACGTAGTGGAGGCAAGCTTCCCCAGTATCACAGGACCACCTCAGCCTCCTTCCCTCTGTGAGAGGTGGCCGGCTCATCCCCACTTGGATGGCAGCGCCACTGAGACTAAGAATTCCAGCCCCAAGGCTTAACAGCTGTGTGCAATTTCAGTTTCCTCAACTGAAAAACTGAGATGATAACTGGGACCTAACTTATAGGACATTGTAAGATCAGATGAGATAGAGAAGCACTTAGAACACAGTAAGTGTTCAATAAACACCTGCTATTATCGTTAACATGAGACAGAGCTGCTGGGAGGTTTCCTTAGACTGGACTTCTAGGAAGGTAGAAATGGTGGCCCAAGGACTAGAGCCCTTCCCGGAACATGGGGCAGCAGGTCCAGAGCACAGAGACCCTAACCCCAGTCTCAGAATGTCTGGGGACGGCCCCTGGGCTCCCGTGCCCATGTGCCCACACTCCCAATCAGACCACTCCCACCCGCCACCAGGACTGATCCAACCTGCTCCTCTTCCTGGGTCCCCCACTCTCCTCAAGCTGCCCGGGCTCCCTTTGTCACTGGCTGGTCGTTCTTCCTTCACGGTATCTTCCTATTTATTCTCTCAAAAAGTATTTACTGAGCACCTACTCTGTGCCAGGCATGGGGCTGGACACCTGTCCTCAGGGTGCTGTCCTTGTGGAGTCACCGCTTTCTGCCGCTCCTCAGTTAAGGAAGCCCTGGTAACCATGTGTCTGGATGACCGATGACTCGTCCACTGTTACGGTTTTCCATCTCCACTTTCTCTCCCTTCCCACCCGTCTTCTACACCACTGCCACATTAGCCTCCCAAAGCACAAGCCTAAGCAGTGCACTCCCCTGCTCAACGCCTGGCAATGCCTCCCGTGGCCGAGGCAGCTGCACCCTGCAGGCGTGGCTCCACGCTCTCTGGAACTCCGGCCACACCACCTCCACCGCTCCTGGTAGGTGCCCTGGGCTTCCGTGCCTCTGCTAACACCTCTACCCAAAATACCCTTCCTGTTCTTCCCAGCTATCCAAATCTCACCTAACCACCCAGGTTCAGATCAAATGTCACTTCCTCCTAATGATGTCCCAGTCCCTCGGGCTAGATCTAACCCCCTCCCTCAGCACTGACCCGCTGGCATGGTCTGGCCTGGATCCCAGCTTTCTGTGCTTGTCACCTCGACCTCCCCAGTGCCCTGCATAGAGCCTTGCCCACAGAAGGCTCCTGGTGGATGGAGAGACAGATTTATGACCCAACAAGGCTGAAAAGATCTGTACACTGATTTGCTTCTGAGAATGGCATCTCGTGCCCACGTTTCAAGGTGGCTGGAAACGCCCTGACTCAAGGACACGGAGTCCTCAGACCTAGGTCACTTCTGCATATTTTGGTCCTGGGCAGCCTTCTCGCTCTTGTCCCCATGGCTCATGCTCCCCCTGAGGCCCTGCCTGTCTCCTGCCTCATGGACAATCACACAGGCTAAACCACTCAGGGCCTGAAAGCCACGTGAACAAATTTAGACTGGATCCCAAAGCACGGGAGAGCCTTGGGACGGCTTTAATGGGAAGACAATGATGGTGACATCTGTGTTTCTGAAACATCAAGCTGTCTGCCAGGTGGAGAGTGGGGAAGCAGGCGTGAGACCGCGCAGCACTAGCCACGTGGCTTCTCCAGCGTCCTCACGCGAGCTACATCGTGATCGCCCATTTATTGACACGTCCATCTGACACTGTGTGAGTTGCCCAGGGAAAGGAGACGTGTTGAATAGATCTTTGGAACTCACCCTGTTGCCTTGCACAAAGGAAGAATTCAAATAATCCTGGGTGCTGGAATACTTCTTATTGTGGTTCACGTCCAGCATGTCATCTAACTTTCGAAATTGTCAGGGAGATGTTCTTAATCCCCATTCTACAGATGCAGACACTGAGGCTGATTAGTGCAAAGCCCACAGCCAGGGGAGTGAGGTCTAAGGCAAGTCTAAGGCTCCTCCATACAATCATCTGCACCCCTTAGGGAAGGCTGGTCCCCCTACTCTGACCCAAGTAGAGCAGACCCAAGTAGAGCTGTTAAGGTTTTCCAGCTAGACAGGGAGAAGCTCCTAGAAAAGGAGGGCTCTACATAGCTCCACAGCCCTCCTGCCTCCTAACTCGAGGTGCAGCTCTGACTCGAGAACCCCAGCACTTTAGGACAGCCGAGCCAAACCCAAATAGAACCTAGAAGCTCAAATGGGAAAGTAGGTTGGGGACACAGCAGACGGCCTGACCCCTAAGCTGCTATGGAGGGGGCGCTTTCCTTCTCTTGTTCAGTTCGTGAGTCATCATGGGGACAACCCCTCTGGGGAGAGACACGGACACTGGGCCCAAAAGCGGGGTACAAATACAGCACAGCTGGAACCAAAACTGGGGCCTCCTGGACCCGTGTGAGTGAGGACGAGCGAAGGAAAGCCCCTTCTCTCTCCACTGTGCCTCAGTAGGTCAGGAGGGGCCGTCGACCCAGCATGGATCCTGGGCCCGGGGCTGGACTGGCCAGGGGAGAGGTCACCTCCCTGTACCCACCACGCTGCCCAGCCAGGCTGGCACCTGGGGCAGGACTCAGCAGATGCGCACCCTAAGGACTGCGGAGACATCAGAGAAAAGCACATGTCAAGAGACACCTGCAGAAAACTTCCAGGGGCCCAGAGCACCCAGCACCTCACTGAGCTCCTTCAGACCAGTCCTGCCTGGCACCAGCTGGGCCGCCCCATCTACCAGGACAGAGAGGCTGAGAGTAGGTGGTGGGAGGTGGAGGGAGGGAGGGAGGGAGGGCATCAGGGAAGCCGCTCCTGCCCATTTGCTCCAGATCTCTGCAAGACACCCGGGAAGAAAGGCCAACTCTTGGTCTTTGGGGGTTTGTGGCCCTTTCAATTTTTCTGTCTGTCCTCCTCTCCAGAGCATCTCCAGGTCTGTTCCTGCCCCTCTTCCCCTCCCTCCCTGTCTACACACACACACACACACACACACACACACTCACATTTCCTCAATCCTCTTCCCTTCCCTCAGGATGCTGCCTCCAAACCACTGCTGCTTTATTGCTCTGGCCAAACGTTGGTCCCAAAGAATCCCTTCCTCACCCTACATTTTGGTGACGGGGAAGGCACAGCACAGCTTTTCTTCTACTGCGAGCCTCGGCCTTTGGAACGTCTGTTATGAGACGGAGGCCTGGAGGAGCCATAATAGGAACCGCCAGGCCCTCAAGAGTGTGGGACTCAGGTCAGGCTGGGAGGGACCTGGGGAGGGGCCAGAGCCCAGACACCAGGACGCGAGACACCACAGCCACGCTGGGTCCTGCAGACTCTTGCCTGAGACTGAGGAGGAAGCCCACCCAGCACCCAGGGCCTCTGTCCATCACTGCTGGAAGGGAAGAGCCCCTCCCATAGGGGTGGAAACCAGGTCGGCTGCACAGGGCAGGCGCTCTTGCCCAAAATACTATCCAAATACTCGTCGTTGACTGTCCTTCTGGAGGACCAACACGGCCATGATGCTCTCGGCAACTCCCAAAGCTGGACCCAAGCCGAGGCAGGAGGATGTCATCAACCGAGAGAACGCAGCCTCGCCAAGCCCCCCTGGCCCAGAGCCCTCCAGCTGAGGAAGGAAACTCACAAACCTTTCCATGCCCGACCCCAGCCCCACCCCCTGCTCCAAACGGAACATGCGCAAAAAGCAACTTCAAGACTGGACATGCCCAAGTGAGCAGGCCAGTCGTGGCAGGAGGCGTCAGTAACCACCGGTAACCAACCCAGGCACTTTCACCCCAGGTGGAAGGGGACACGGCCATGGAAAATTTCATTCCTTCTCCCGTCCACTCTCCCGTGAGGATCAAGAATGAGGCAGGGCAACAGGTGTGACTGAAGCTGCTGATACGGGCCTTTAAAACGAACTTTCCGAGTGAGACACTTTTCACTGGCAAAGGAAATGGGAGTTAAGAAGGGTGTTAGCTGAAGGGCAGGGCAGAGATTTCAACAGCAGATTCACTTCCCTTTCCTAAGGGGACTGACCCGAGAATAGGTCCTGCATGCTTATTAACATTATTAATAACAGCTCACATTTGCAGAAGGCTTTGCTGTTCACACACAGGACGCTCACATACATCATCCCATTTGAACTTTGCAGATGAAATGAGCTCGAGGATGCCAGGCGCCAGGCATGAAGCAGGGGCTTTAATGTGAGTTCCCTTTCTCCTGTGGCTACACCCCGGTGAAGCAGGCAGGAAAGACATCATTATCTCCATTTTCTAGGGGAGGAAACTGAGACTCATGACTCATGCAAGGTCCTGTGGTTTACTAAGTGGCAGCTGGGTCTAGATTCTGGTCTTATACCCCCTCATTTGGGGATTCTCTGTAAGCATTTCCACTCTTTCTCACAGGGTGGGAAGAGCATGGGGCTGTAGACAAAGAGAGTGGGATTCAAATCCCATTTATAAGCTGTGTGACTTTCAACAAGTCACTTAACTAACCTCTCTGAGTCTTGCTTTCCTCACTTTTAAGATGGGGATAATAACATGTCCGCCCCAGAGGACTCTGGGGAGGGTTTTTTTTTTAAACAGAGTCTCACTCTGTTGCCTGGGCTAGAATGCTGTGGCATCAGCCTAGCTCACAGCAACCTCAAACTCCTGGGCTTAGGCGATCCTCCTGCCTCAGCCTCCCGAGCAGCTGGGGACTACAGGCATGTGCCACCATGCCCGGCTAATTTTTTTTTTTCTATATATTTTTAGTTGTCCAGCCAATTTCTTTCTATTTTTTTTAGTAGAGACAGGGTCTCCCTTTTGCTCAGGCTGGTCTTGAACTCCTGAGCTCAAACGGTCCGCCCGTCTTGGCCTCCCAGAGTGCTAGGATTACAGGCATGAGCCATAACGCCCGGCCTCTGGGGAGGGTTTTGATAATGTGCCAAAAACAAAGCAAGCATCCAGTATCATTTCCTTCCCTCCCATCCCTGCCTAAGTGACATAATCACATGTCCCCAACTCCTTTCACCTAAATACCTAAAAAAATACATCTACTACAAATGCCATTGACCCATTTTGTAGAAGAGAAAAGTACAGCTCGGTTGCAATATGCCTGAAAACAAGGCAAATGAAAGATTCCAGCAAAATTCCTCTGAAACATTTGCACTTATTTTTTTTTAAAGTAACAGTAATATATACTTATTGGAAAAAATATTCAAATATCACATAAATGCATAAAACTAAAAAATATGCATTCTTCCCCCAGTCTCCCCAGAGATATCCCTGTTTTATGTCCTAGGATTGTTTTCCTACCTAAACGAGCACTTGCACATGTAGAGATTGGGGTTTTTATTTTGTTTTACGAAAATAGAATTATATCCTAAACGCTTTCTCCTTTGAAACCTTAACTCCACCTTCCTATTTCCTCTGGACACTGCCTCTAAGGCTGGAAGTCACAGAACCACGCTTAAGATTTCCTCAGGAGCCTGCCTGGATCTAAGACAGGGCACAGCCAGGGCAACACAGACACCTGCATTTGACTCCTGGCTTTGTCGCCCTGTGGGCAGCTGGCTCTTTCCATCTGTCACGCGGGTGTATTCATATGACTTCGATCAATAAAGGCCTCTACTCTGCACGGCACTCTAGCCCACCGGTCCTTACGCATCCCTTCTGCAGCGGCAGGGCAGGTATCATCACTTCGAACACCCCCGAGGAAAAATCAGAGGCCAGGGAGGTCCCTCCACTGACCAAGGTGATCCTCTGGTTGGCGAGAGAACTGGGGTGGACCCCAAGCTCCCGATGCCTGGTCCGGTGCCCCTCCTCTCAGCCCAGAGGCAGAGGCTTCTGGAGAGGGAGACGTGGGGCGCTCTGCACAGCTCCGGCACTCCAGGGCGCCAGGGCTCCTCTGCCTTGCAGAAAGCACGTTGCGCGCCAGTGTGGCTTCCAGGAGGCCTCGCCCCCACTGCGAGCCGTCTGACCTGCTCCTTCCTCTTTCGCACAGTCCTGGGAAGGAAGTTCACAGCCACAGCAAGCGGAAGGCCCTGGCCCAACCAGACGCGCCGCCGCCGTCTGTGCCAGCCCAGTGCCTGCCGACTCCTCTTGCTGACTCTTGCCGACTCCTCTTCCTGCCTGCACATGGCGCCTGCGGCTGCCCAGCCCCACCTCCATCTCACTGCTGCAGGTGGCAGCCAGGGAAACCTAGTTTCTGTGCCACTCTGGGCAGCCAGCCCTTGGCACCCTTGAGCAGGGAAGAGTAGGTTGGCCACAAGAGGAGACATCTTTGACCTGGTGGGGTCCCTACAGCAAACACCAACTCCCAGCACCCTCAGGCCACCCGGGGCCCTGACAGTGGCTCAGCACCCCCAGAGGCCCTTCCTCACACGCCCCCAGCCACTCGCTTCCTTGGCCAATGCACAGCCTCTCGGTCCCCTGCTCCTCCTTCCTCCCAAGGCCACCTCCCCACTCACCTTCTCCAGAGCACATGCCATGATCCGCCCCGCCCCACACTGTCCGCTCCTCTCCTCAGCATCCCCTCGGCCTCAGGTGTTCTCTACGTAGGAGTCAACTTGCACGGGGCACACGTCGTGGTGTGTCTCTCTCCCAGGTGCTGCAGGGACCTGCGCACAGTCTGCACCAGCTAGATGGTGAGCGCCAGGGGTGCAGGGGCCATGCTTTCAGGGGCCTTTATGTGCCCCCAGTCCTCAGATGGTGCCACGCGGTGGCTCCCTGGCTGGGCTGGGTGGCTCCTCTGCCGGGCAGGAGGCCTCCGGTGACGCCTACCCTGGGGAGGTCTCAGATAAGGCCCGGAGACTCCTCTTCCCCAAACAGCCCAGCCCTTCTCCCCCAGCAGCGCCCTCTCACTCGGCCCCTTTCTGAGGTGCAGGGAGTTCCAGGCGTTTCTAACCTCCACCTTCCCTGGCCCAACCCCGCAACATCTCCACTGCATGGCTGAGGCCCAGAGGGACACAAGGGGCCCTAAAGACCATCAGGATTCTCACTCCCCTAATTCAAGTTTCCCAGAGACTGCTGAATCACCCGCGTGGTACCAGAGGGAACGTGTCTGGAGCCTGTCCAGTGCAGAGCTCCTCAGGAACAGCCTGGGTGAGAGCATCCCTCAGGCACTAAAACCCTCTCCTGGGCGCTTCCTTTCCCAGCCTGTTCTTCCAGGATCGTATATCTATCTCGGTGCTTTTCAACTGCTGGTTCTGTGTCAACGGGCACAGGCTAAGCGCCACAGACTGTTCATACAACCCTGTTTACTCACCACACGTCAGAAGGAAAACAGGATCCCTGCTCTTGCTGAGGAACCTGAGGTTGTAGGAACAAGAATGTGGATGGGGCCCATGCTGGGCACTTCGAGCTGCCCTGATCCAAATCTGCACAATCTGTACAGTGGGCATTTTTGACCCCATCTGACACAGGAAGAACCTGGGACCGTGTAGTTAAGCAAAACGCAGCCAGCAACCAGAGCAGCACCGGCTATGACTCCAAACTCAGCAGGCCCTCCAGTATTCCACAGGCTCCTCTTGCTGGGAGGACTGGCATAGGACCTTGAGGTCATGTCCAAGGTTCTCCTGGCCACCTTGCACCCATGAACAGGAGCTTCCTGGATGGGAAGAGTGACCAAGCCCTTGCCCAGGAAGAGAACAAAGCTGTCACACTGAACTAGCTAAAAATAAAGGAGGTTCCTGGTCCCTGAAGGGAAACAGAGCAGCCCTGGAATGTGGCGGGACAGGAACAACAGGCTTAATTCTAAGCTTCCTGACTGATGGCTTAGGAAGGGGCCAGCCTCCATTCCCAATGGCCAGGGCACTTCCCAACGACAAGAGGGAAGACAGGATCTGAGTGCAGACGGGTTCAGTTTCACTGTGAGACAATCAAAAACCGTGGCTGCCAGATACTGCAGTGGTGGGAGTGGGCTAGGCTAGAAATTGAAAGACCTCGGTTTCGTCCAATGGCCCTGCCCCCCTGGGACCTTGGGCAAGTCATTTCCAACAATGAACACCGCCCTCTCACTCTCGTTATAGAGCAGACACAGAAGCTCCATGGCACCCTGCATTCCTTAGAACACGGGCATTTCAGAAACCCGTGGTGGCATTTTCATCTGTCCATTTGGCCAGGGAACGTGGACATGCAGCTGACCCATGAGCTCTCAC
>RJWJ010046971.1:0-11159 GCA_004363605.1 Indri indri
TGTTAAAAAATTAAATTTAACAAATAAAAGTGCAGTGAAATTTTAAATATAAATCAGGCACATCCCTAGGATTTTCTTTTAACTGCACACCTTCTAAGAAATTATATTTTTACTCCCAGCAAATTACCTAGGAGAAAAAAATGACAAGAGTAATCTATTTTTTTCACAGCTGGTCGGTTGGCCAGAGTTTCTCATCAAGGAGTACATGCTGTTTGCTCCCCAGATGGACAGCCTGGATGAGCTACAAATCCACAGAGCCTGGGACACAAGGTGGAAATTACACTGCCAGTACTTTTAATCTTGCACAGCTCTGCACACTTGAAATTGCAAGTGGCCCGTTTCCAAATGAGCATCTATTGGGACAATATCCTATATCTTGTCAGAATGAGTCCCATTAAATCCTCAGCTGGAATTAGACCAAAAACTTGTAATAATTATGGGAAACTTATTAAAAAGTCGAAGCCCTAGACTGTGACAGTGAAAACACTCAGGCGACATTAACAGTAATTGAAATCTCCGTGAGTTTTTCTTTTTAAATCAGTCCTTGTTGATGGGCAAGCAAAGAATGCCCAAATGAGATGTGAAACCAAAGCACCCAACTTCTAAAGGGAGGGGGTAATTGTCTTTTGTTTCATTACAAAAATGTTGTGTCAGAGTGCAGCAAACTGCTCACTGTTAGTCAACGGTGCCTGCCAAACCCAAGTCCTGGCTCCCAGAAGCAGCTCTGGCCACCATCAGGGCTGCCCAGTGACTCAGACTCTCACCAGTAGTGTGAGTCCCTTTCCTCTCTCTTCTGCTACTATTCTACCTTCACAATTTACTGCTTCCCCTACTAAGACCTGAGAGTTAAGGACAAGAGTATTAAAGAAATACTTTTGAAACATGGCCTAGAAAATATTTTGCTTGTACATTTAGGGCTTTGTTTCAAAAGTGAAAAATATCAAAATCAACTTTTCTGAGTCTCGGTCACAAGGATCCCTACTTTCAGTTAATCCTAAGATGGGAAAGTTCTTAAAAGGAACTTTATCAAATTAGAAGACTTTTCCAGCTTATTTTTCAGTTGTTCTACATTGAGCAAGCTGTACACTTGATGATGACTAACTTTTTATTTCTATATTCCTGTGGGTGATTCTTAGGCGACCTTAGTTTTGTTTTGTTTTGCCTTTTACAACTCAGGATGACTTGGAAAGGTAATTTGGACTCTTGAGAGAGGAAGAGTAGGACAAAAAAGTCTCAAAATGTTGGTTCATTGGAGGGCAGGTCATTCTCGGTGGCAGATCTGATTTAGAGGATGTATCCAGTGAAGGTAATTGTATCCCTGTTTAATAGAAATTCCAGTGCTCAACCAAGTGCTCCAAGTAGGGGGCCAAACCACAGCTGGAGTACCAAGTTGGGTGGTGGGTTCCAGTGGGCAGGAGAGGCAGGAGTAAATTGGAGTAGACCCAGAGTAAAGAGACAAGGATGGCGAGAAGGTTCACAACCACATCTCACATGCAGGAGTCAAAAGAGAGAGCTCTGGGGAAACCCGATTTGGACAACTTATTCTGCATGGCTACAGAAGACAAGGTGTGACCCAAGGGTGGAAGGAAGGGATACCAAGGTAGCTTGTCTTAGAATGAAGAAGAATGAGCTGTCAAAGATTAAAGTGTATTCCATTTCCATGGAGGTGTCCAGGGAAGGGCTGGGCAATCATTATTTGGTGTTATTGCGGAGAGGGCTGAGCAATTGAAAAATAATTCTAGGTCCCTCCCAATCTGAAGGTTCCATGGTTTTATGAGACTGGATTTATTTCTTCAATAAGATGAGACATTTTATGATTAGCATCCAAATGAATGCCAATACTTCATAGCAGAATCACTTTTCCTAAATATTTTACAGATTCTACTGTTATGATCTTGTTTATAACCTTTTTCTTCTTAGATATTATGATATAAGCCTTATACTGGTCGGTTTTAAATTTATCTTGGATTCTGAGGTAGCTAAAATTTAATGAATTTGCTTTTGGAATAAGAAAATGGGTGATGATGAAAACGATAATCTTCACCACTTGTTTAAGAGTGTGGTGTCATATTTTAAAGGGTTTAAAGTATCTTTAGAATGGTTTCAGAATTGCCTGTGCAGCATTTGTATTCTAAATATTCTATGTTGTGAGAGGGTAGTTACATTATCACTAGGTTTTTCATTACTTAAAATAGACTCCTGATATGAGATGATTTTAGGCTCTAGAAAAGAATTGGACTCTTTACCTTTTCAGGTAATACATTATTTTTTGATTATTAAGTGATAACCCTGATAAAATGGTACTTCAGGGCCCTGGCATAAGTTCTTGCTCAATACCAATGTGAGATGCAGTGAGAAAGTATTGCGTGACAACACAGAACACCATTAGGTCTATTTTTATTCAAGCCAATAGTGGTGAAGTACTTCCTTGCACAGTGGACCAGAGTACTCTGGCCTGATTGCCTGCTCAGCAAGAGATTAAACCTAAGAGAATCAGAGGACTGATAATTGAGGACAATTTAATCCTGCCTCCCTCAGTAGGGGGCATGAAGAAGGCCCAGAAAGCAGTGAAAATGACAGGAGTCTGGAGGAGAGAACTGCAGGACAGCAAGATAAACCATTACTTCTCACTAGATGCCATTTAGCTTATACTTAATAAATCCTCTTTCCTCTGCTGCTGTCCTCCCTGTCAGCCACTGTGACATCTTGTTTGCTTTCTGCTTGCATCATGCAAGGGCCCTAGGGTATAATCACTTTTTCTAGTTCCTTAGGGGATAAAATGACAAAATGGTGGTGTTTGACAGTCAGTTTCTACCGCTTTCAGCATGATTATCCCTGAGTCTGCTTGGCCCTTGACCTGGTTTCCCACCCCAGTCTTTCAGTCAGGATCGAGAAGAGAAAGGGCTTCCTCTGCCTGTCCCAGTGCCCTTGGCCTTGCCTGAGAGCCTGTGCTGACTGTAGTGGGATGAGCACTGATGTGGCTGATTTGCCTTGACTCTTCAATGCTGTCAGAATCCGCTTTGTTCCCTAGAGCAGGCTGTGGGGGAGAGTCTCATTGACCCAGGGAACACCAATGCTGGAAAAGTTTGAGAGTAGACATCCAGATTCAGAGGAAAGGTCAGGCCCAAGTGACACTGCGAAGATGGCCCTGCGTTCGGGTCTCCAGTACAGTTCTCCCCTCTCCAGTTACACTCTGCTTTGGCTCACTGCTCGGTGGCCCCCACCCTTCCTTTTCTTCCCCACCGACCCCCACTTGCTAACGAGAAGCCCAGTACTTGCACCTAGTTCCATCCTCACGAAGGGCCTTCCCAGGGCGCCCCCTCCTGGCTTTCTCTGCACTTTCCCATTCCCTCTTCTTTCCCCACTGAAATCTAACTCTGCTTTGCTCATCATCTCAGAGCCTGTGTGTTGATCACAAACGGTAGTGGATCAGCTTCCTGGATGACACAGTGGGACACGTGGGGCTTAACATTATCCTATACTTAATGAGGTAAGTAATGTATTAGTTTTCTATTGCTGCTGTAACAATTTACCACAAATGCAGTGGTTTAAAACAATGCAGATTTGTTCTCTTTGAGTTCTGGATGTCAGAAGTCTAAAATCAAGGTGTTGGCAGGGCTGTGCTCCTTCTGGAGGCTGCAGGGGAGGATCTGTTTCCTTCCCTTTTCTAGCTTCTAGAGGCCACCTCCATGCCTTGGCTTGTGGTCCCTTCCTTGTCTTGCTCCACCCACTTGCTTCTGTCTTCACATCTCTGCATTCTGATCTGTCTCCTTTTATAAGGATATTAATGATGTAAGGTGGGCTTTATATCAGGCCCACCTGGATAATCGAGGGTAACCTCCTTGTCACAAGATCCTTAACTTAATAATATCTGCAAAGTCCTTTTTGCTATAGAAAGTTACATATTCACAGGTTTCAGGGATTAGGATGTGGACATCTTTGGGAGCAAGTAGTATTCAGGGTAGATACTTCTTAAACTCAGTGTTTCTCAAACCTGAGCAATACATAGACACCCCCCCCTTTAAAGTAATAAAATTTTATAGATGCCCCTCCATGTTGAATTATGTGTATTAAATTGTTACATAAATACATGTAAACATTAAACTGCTTATAAACTCTTCATGTTTGTAGGTCTTATACAATAATAAGACTAAGATAAATGTATAAGTTAAATATAAACAAGCCATAGAGTGAACAAAATTCAAATTAAGTGTATTAATTTAATGTGACATATGATGTGGTTTTATTGAACGTGATCAGAAAATGTAAATAGGGTGCTGACCATAGGGCTTCAGTTTCTTCTGAGTTTAACATGCCCATGCCATCATCTGTTGTGTGATAACTCGATTCCTCCTCCTTTTCCCTTTCAAATTGTGATAAAACTTTTGTTCATGTAGGATGCTCTGACATAGTTTGGCTTTTACTTGCCTCGAAATCTTGCTAATTTCACTTCTTTTGTCATTTGCCAAGACAGTGAAAGTATTACTACTTGGTCCCAAGAGAGATACTGTCTCCAAATCCACATAGCAGTATTTGACTAGAAAATGGTCATCCAGGTGAGCAGTGTATGCCTCTTTTTTTTTTTTTTGAAAGAAGATTATTTTTGAATTGGAAAATCAGTTATAATTCTTACAGAGGACTTATTAGAGAAACTACCTTAACTCTGACTTTAATGGTAGAAATAACAGGCAGTATAGGAAATATTTTTCACTGAGAATATTCTTTCAGGTTAATCTTATATCACTTAGGTTTTAATTTTTTAAAATCTTTGTGAGATACTCTAAAGCTCTTTAGAGGGGTAGTTTAGAATTCTGTTCTATCAGTAGCCTGTGACCATACATACCTGAAGGGGAAAAAATTGGAAAGGAGAGAGCAAGAGAGAAAGAAAGAGGGATGGGTGGGGGAATGAGTGAAAAAGAGGCTATAAATATATGAGAAACCTGATTTGAACTATGCTAAAGAGTTTGGCTTGGGTTACATAACCAGCCTGGAACAGATAAAATCTGAATGCATACATAGTCTTGAGAAGGCATGGACTCCTTCTGCAGTCTAATCCTCACACATCTATTATTTCCCTGGGTTTATCCTCTGTCAGTGAAGGGTGGTAGGATGTGATTGCAGAAGCTTCTCTGGACTAAAGTGCTCTTGTTTGTTGAGTTCCTTGCTGTTCTGAAAACATCATAACCCTGTCTGCTCTCTTCTAGGGAAATTATGGTTTTCAGTAGGGTCATTGCAGGTAATTAGAAATTCTGGGTGATTGGACATGCATATCCCGATTGTAGTCCTGTTGAAATGTATCAGCTTATATATATATATGTATATGGTTTTTTTTTTTTGAAAGAACAGACAAATTTAACATGTCTACCTTCCCACTAACAGTTCTTTCCTTTTCCTTTGACTAACCATAAAGGCTGCTGCTGTCATTCACACTAGAAATAACTTTATGCTCTCTTTGTGGAACAAAACAATCACTTTTACAATGGAAGAAAAAATATTAAACAAAACCTGGCAAGGTATATACAACTTTTTTCCTTAAATTTAGGTTTGGCAGCTAATATATGCTCTAAATTACTTGTATAAGATCTATCAAAAGTCATAATCACATCAAAATCCTATATGCTGTGCAGCATTGCCTGAATTTGCCCTCTATTGAGGAATTCACTCACCCTTTTCTTCCCTTTTATGTCCTCAACTCTGTTTCTTTTAAAATTATTCTTATTTTTGTGGATTTATGGGGTACATGTACAGATTTGTTCCATGGGTATATTGTGTAGTAGTGAAGTCTGGGATTTTTGTGTAACCCTCACTCAATTAGTATACATAGCACCTATTGGGTAATTTATCATTCCACAGCCCCCCAATTCCCACCTGTCTTGAATTTCCAGTGTCTATTCCAATCTCTATGTCCTTGTGTGCTCATTATTTAGCTCCCACTTAGTAGTAAGAGCGTGCAGTATTTGATTTTCTGTTTCTGATTAACTCTGAAGTTTCTGAAGAGAATATAGCATTTGCTTTTAGAAGTTGTTTATCCTGATCATTATGATATAGTGACAACTGAAAGCCTTTGTATATAATATGTACAAAATTAGTATTCAGTAAATGAATGAATGAACAGTGAATAATGCTACAGAGCTGATTTTGTTTATTTTATTTGTTTATCTTTAAATTTTTTTTTTTATTTTTATAGAGACAGGGTTTGCTCTGTCACCTAGACCGGAGTGTTCTGGTACAGTCATAGATCACTGTAGCCTCAAACTCCTGGGCTCAAGCCATCCTCCTGCTTTAGCCTCCCAAGTAGCTGGGACTATAGGTGCATGCCACTATATCCAACCTAACTTTTAAAAATTTTTTGTAGAGAATTCCTGGCCTCAAGTGATCTTCCCACGTTGGCCTCCCAAAGTGCTGGGATTACGGGTGTGAGCCGCCATGCACAGGCTTTATTGATTTTAATTTAATGGATTCCTTCGATGCCGTCATGTGATTCTATTATAAGTAGATTCTATGGGAAACCAAGGAAGGGTTGGAAAGAGATGGAATGGGATAAGGCCGTGGTACAGGAGGAGTAGGTTTGATTCTTTGTATGGTCAGAGATATTTTTAAGAACAGAGTAAATAATATTAAAGAAAATCATTGTACTCACCACTCAGAACTGATGATTTTTACATTTATTTTTTTCTGTTTGCTTCAGGTTTTTGATTTTTGAACCAAAAAAAAAAAAAAAAACAAATGAAATGAAGTTTCTTTTTTCTCCATGCGCAAGACAATGCTCTTTTCCCATAACCCCAAAGTAGCCACAATTGTTGATTTGATGTGAATCCTTCAGTTTATTCTTTAAACTTTTACGTATATAGCTATAGTATTGTCTTTGGTAAGTATTTCTAATTTACATAAATGGTAGCATAGGTATGATTCATAGGAAGGGGATGGTTCTTCCATTTCTCCCCTTTTCCTGTTTTGCTTTTGAGCTAGTTTTTTGTATTTTGGGGTTTTTTTGGGAAGGGGCGTTAGGTTCATTTTAAAGAGAATCTCCTTTAAGAGAAGAAGTTATAGTTTTCAGGATTTAGTATTTCGCACAAACGGGTGTGAAGGGGTAGGGGACCAGGGGAGGAAGTAACTTTATTCCAACTCCTGCCAGCTAAAACCGATGCCTGTTACCATCTTGATTTACATCACTCACTGAAGCCCCCACTTCACACCACCCTGTTCCTTACCCCTGCCCAGCAGAACTCCTCAGGGGGGTCTTCTACGCTCCCTGTCTGCTACTCCTCTCCTCCCACCCTCCCTTCAGTCCTCTCGGTCAGGGTTTCTTCTCCGCCACACCGCCTGGGTTCCCACGACCAATGATCAATTCTCAGACCTCTTCCTACTTGCCTTATTAGGAGACCTTGACACCCCAAACCTCAAGTCTCCCCTTGACTCCTCTCCCTTACACTCTGCACCCCTCAGCAAACCACATCAGCGCCACCTTCAAAACATGCCCAGAATCTGACCCTTCCCAGCCCATGTACCACTACCATCCTGACTCAAAGTACCATCACTGCTCACCGGGATTATTGTAGTAGCCTCCTAACTGCTCGCCTGCTTTCAGCCCTGCTATGGTCTGAATGTTTATGTACCCCCAAAATTCACATGTTGAAATCCTCGCTCCCAAGGTGATGTTATTAGGGGGTGGGGCCTTTGAGAGGTGATTAGGTCATGGAGGTGGAGCCCCGTAATGGGATTAGTGCCCTTATAAAAGAGACTCATGAGAAATCCTCACCCTTCTGCTATGTGAGGTCAGACAGAAGACGGCGCTCTGTGAGGAAGTAGGTCCTCGACAGACACTGAATCTGCTGGTGACTTCGTCTTGGACTTCCAGCCTCCAGATTGTGAGAAATGAATCCTGTTGGTTATAAGCTACCAGTCTATGGTATTTGGTTGTAGCAGCTTGTGAGGACTAAGATAAGCCCTTACCACTTTCTAGCACATTCTCAACGTGGCAGCCAGAGTGACTCTTAATCTTAAAACAGATCACGTCACACATCTGTTCCATGGCTGCCTGCCTCACTCCAGGAAATCCCTGAATGATTAAATAATGAGTTATATGGCTGGCATGATCTGGCCACTTGCTACCTCACTCTGATCTCCTCTGTTGCTTTCTCCAGCCCACTCTGTTATAGCTACTCTGGCCTCTTTGCTATCTCTTGAATACACCCAGCACTCTCCTGAGCATTAAAGGCTTTGCCATTTGCTGTTTTCTCTGCCAAGCACACCCTCCCCCAGCCATCAGTATGGCTTGCCCCCCAATTCCTCTGGCTCTGTTAACAGAGAGGCTTGCTTTCCATGCAGGGAGTTCCTCCCAGCAATCCCTGCTCTCTCTGTCCTGCTCTGTTTTTCTCCATAGCATGAATCAACATATAATGTACTTTATATTTACATGCTCATTTGTTTATTTCCTAGAGCCTGTCCCTAGAATCTAAGTTTCATGAAGCAGGGAACTTATTTTTCTACTGTTATTTCCCATGTCTAGAATATGGAAGGCACCCAATAAATATTTGTGTTTATGAATAAAGGAATGAATGACTTCAGTATTCTTTGTATTATATACCCAATTCATTTTTTATAAAAGGGCATCCATCATATAAAACATACCTTGCTTTTTAAAATCTAATAAATTGTCAACATTTTTTCATATCAAAAATATTCTTCTATTATACTTTGCATAATGGCTCCTTGGTATTCTACTTTAGAGAAGCATGAAAATGTATTTACTTAATTCTCTATGATTGCACTTTTTTATGGTGTGCAAAATTTTTATAATAACACTCTAGGAAAAGACGGTCACTTGAAAATATATCCCTTTCTCATGCACTCTCTTTTCCATTCTGTGGAATAACACTGCAACTGGAGAAGGAGAGGTGGCGGGCCTGGAGTTTTGCCACTGGCACTTAGAAACACGTAGCATTGTCTCTGGGCCTTTGGTTTCCTCACTTTATAAACTTTGCACAGCCACCCAAATGTTCGTTGTTGCTGTCTGTATTCCATGTGGTGCATTTGATCAGAGACATGAAACAAGCCTCTGGTTTCTTTTCTCTTTCCAAGCCATCTTCCAGTTTTGTTGAATATTGCATTTCAATACTTCTCCTAATAGGACATGCATCATGGACTGAATCTATCTGTGATTTGTTTCCCCTTAGGAGATTTTGGTTGATAGTTCAGGAATATAGCTTATTGTGTTTTGCTAATTTCATGCAAACTCCTGTCTACGACTTAATCTATAGCGCCCCTCAAATCAATTGATCAAAGGTAACTTAGATAAAGCATTTGTTTCATTTCCTACCTAGTAATCAATAAGCAACAGGTTAGGAATAATTAAGTGTTCTCACTTTCTAGCATGCAACAAGTACTGCATGCCTCAGTTATTAGCACACAAACTTGCTGTGTCCTAAGGGGAAATGTTTTCTCTGTAGGAGGATAAGCTCCTTAGTAGCATGAACCTGAACATAAATCAGAGACTCATCAGCTTCAGAGAATATCCTTTTTATCTTCCAAAGACATATACTTTCTAATTTGGTTGCCACTAAAAGTTTAAAGAGATCCCAATTATTTTTATTTATTCATCCAAGTTGGCTAGCATGAGATGGGCTTACTCAAAGTCTCAGAATAAAAAAATGTATACAAATAAAAGCTGCTGTGCAGTCTCTTAGGAATAGCAGATTCTATTTCTCTGTAAAACATACTCTATTTAACTTATATATGATAGACAGAATGGTAATAATTCCTATTTTTAGTGTGTTTAGCTTATAAAAGTCTTCTGCATACTCTGTCATTTGACCCTTACAGACTAAATATCTTTATTTTAGTGGAGAGGAAGCTGACTCTTAGAAAGGTCAGTGTTTTGCCTATTGTTGCATAGTGAGTGGTGAAGCCAGAATTCATATCCCAACCACTGATCTGATTTTTTTCTTTTTGAGACAGGGTCTCACTCTGTTGCCCAGGCTAGAGGGCAGTGGTGTCATCATAGCTCACTGCAACCTCAAATTCTGGGCTCAAGTAATCCTCCTGTCTCAGCATCCCCAGTAGCTGGGACTACAGGTGTGCACCACCATGCCCAGCTAACTTTTATGTTTTTTGGTAGAGAGAGGGTCTCACTATATTTCTTAGGCTGGTCTCAAACTCCTGGCCTAAAGCAATCCTCCTGCCTCAGCCTCCCAAAGTGTGCTAGGATTATAGGTATGAGACACTGTGCCTGGCCTGATTTCATTCTTATAACAAAGCTTAGGAGGGGCTTGGTACTATCCAAAGTTCTGTATCCTCCTGCATATTTGAATCACTTGGGGAGCTTTTGAAAATACAGATTCCTGGTCTCACCCTTGTCAGAGATTCTGAGTCATTGGGTCTGGGGCAGGGCCAGGAATCTTTATTTTTCAAAAGCTCCCCAGGCTCTTCTAATATGCAGTCAAGGGACTCTCCACTGTAGACTCCCTAGGCAGAGATGAAACAATATGCAATTAGCCACTAATCAAGAGAAGAAGCAATTTAGCTCAAAAAATAGAAAAGAATGATGTCTTTATTTTGCTGTCCCTTCATGTTGTTAGAAAAATCATGGGAGTTTAAAAGTCATTGCATAGAGAGTTAGCTTTTTATTAAGAATTATAGGATGGCAGAGCTTCCAGGCCCCCTCAGGGAAGAAATCTGCCCACTCTGGGCTGGCAGATGTCTCCTTTAATAGCTTGCTATGTGTGGTTGGGAGTTTACCTTCTGATTTTCTTATCCTGACCTATCTCCTTTTGATGATGCAAAAGAATATTAATCAAGGTCGAAACTTTTTTTGGTTCATCACAAGAGTTGACCCCAGTCAGTGAATCTCCACTCTTTGTTTAAAGTTTTGAAGTGCAAGGATTTGACTGTTCTATTTGCCTTTTCTGTCTAGTCTGGAATGGGGTTGGCCTATCTCCAAGGCTCCAACTGTTTGGCTACTTTTCACACTCTGATCTAGAAAAAGCCATGGAATTCTCTGTTGTATGCATATCAATGTTGTTGAATCATGAAAGGGCTTCTTTGGACTTTAGTAGTGCCTCTTCATGAAGTCTGTCTATGTGTATTTTTTAGCAAGTGCTGCTGCTTGATTTATCATGCCTTGTCTCTGCTGCTTTGGACAGGCCTCCTCGGAACTCTAG
>RJWJ010046972.1:0-11153 GCA_004363605.1 Indri indri
ATATTCATATTTTTTCAATGCAAAGATATGACTTTCAATTTTTTTATAAAATTATCACATTTACATACCCACTACTCATATTTAATAGATATTAACATTTTGTCATATTTAATTCTGGCCCCTTTATTTTTAAGGAATAAAACATAAATACAGCTAAAATCCAACCACTCCTTCATTTTTCCCTCTTCCTCTTTTTTTAGAGCTAACCACTATTTTGTAATTAATCATTCATATGCATGTTTTAGAGTTTTTGCTACTTATATGTTTCTTTAAACCACATATACTATTTTTTAACGTACAAAGTAGTATCACACTATACATATCCTTTTGCCCTTTAAGATTTAATCATGTTAATGTATGTAGATCTAATTCATTTATTTTAACTACTCTAGCATGCATCAAAATCAAGGTCTTCACAGTAAAATACTTATATGAATGAGTGTGGTTGTATTCCAATAAAATTTTACTGTGGACACTAAAATTTGAATTTCATACAATTTTTACATGATATAAAACATTATTTGTCTTTGATATTTTCAAGCACTTAAAAATGTAAAAATTATTCACAAGCTACACAAAAAGAGGCAGTTGGCTAGATTTGACCCTGGGGCCTGTAATTTGCCAAGCCCCTGCTCTAGTCAGTAGAGGGTTGTGTCATTTCCACCGTTTTGCTGTTACAAACAGTATTCCTTTACCATTTGTGATAGAGTCTTAGAGTAAATACAGTCTTGTGCTACATAATGATGACATTTTAGTCAATGACAAACCACATATACCATGGTGGTCTCGTGATATTAACTACCATATTTTTACTGTACCTTTTCTATGTTTAGATACACAAATACTTAGCATTGTGCTACAATTGTCTACAGTATTCAGTACAGTAACGTGCTGCACAGGTTTGTAGCCTAGGAGTAATAGGCCATCCCATATAGCCTAAGTGTGTAGTAGGCTATACTATGTAGGTTTGTGTAAATATACTTGATGATGTATGCACAATGACAAAATAGCCTAACGATGCATTTCTCAGGAGGTCTCCCCATCATTAAATGACACATGACTGTACTTAGAAGTAAAATAACTAGGTTACAGAGGAGATACATCTCCAGCTTACTGGTTATTATTAATTTGGTCTACAAAGTAATAGTACAAAATCTGCCCTCCACCAACAACGGATATGAGTTTCTGTTTTCCCAGATTCTGAGAACACTTGGTGTTGTTAGCAGGTCTTTTGAAGTTTGTCTACCTGGAGGATATGAAATGGTAGCTCACTGCTGTTTTAATTTGCATTTTCTTGGCCATCCATGAGGTTGAGGATCTTTTCAGCTGTTGTTGACCATTTGCCTTTCCCGTCCTTAGAACTGCCTCTTTGTACTTTTTCCCGTTTTTAACATATTTGCTGTGAAATCACTTTTATATATTCTGGATACCTATTGTTTGTTGAACTTTAGAAATTGAGAAAAATTCTCAGTCTGAGATTTACTTTTAGCTCTATTTATTTATATTGCTCTGTCCTGCAGAAGTTTACTAATTTTAATGTAGTCAAATGTATACATCTTTTCCTTTATAAAATGCTTCTTATACTTAAGAAATTGCTTCCTGTTCCAATGCCTTAAAATTTTAGTCTCCCCTTTTGTTTCTCTAAAAGTTTCTAAGTTGTGATTTTCATATTTAGCTCTTTAATCCACTTGGACTTTATTTTTATACAGGTGAAATGTATACATTTTGGTGGGGGGTGGCCAATATGGTTAGACAATTGTCTATGTTAATTTGTAATGCTTCCTCTGTTACATACAAAGTTTCTTGTAAATGTAGGACTTTTTTTTAAATGGAAAAGGCCTCTACCTACGGTAGATCCTACAGGCACAGATGTGGAAACAAAGTTCATGGGTTACAGGATAAATAATAAATAATATGAGTTGCAGCGATAGGACATCCAAGATATATATCAGTAATGCCAGAAAATATGTTGGAAAGCAAAAAATGTAGCCACCTCAGTTTTTTACATGTAACTTTTTGATGATGCTGAGACAAAATATGAGCAAAAGCTTTGTAAAAGAAATCTCTCCCCCACCCCAAACAAGAGATACAGAAAATCAGGGTGATCTCTTCGAAAACAAGAGGGTAATGGCGGGACCGCTCTCTGTGTTAATAACAGTAGACGCAGACATGCTACAAATGCATAATTTATGAAGCTCAAGCTGGCCACCCAAACAGAGAAGCAGAAAATCAAATACAGCAGACCTGGACCATGACAGTCACTGTCAGTCACTGCCCATCTGACAGTGAGAAAGATGAACCAATATGATTCCTGAGCCCCAGATTTGGTAGGAAAGTTGGAAGAGCCAGGCTGAAGGACACTGTGTTAGGAAGGTGGCCTCACTGGATGCCAGAGAAGGAAATAGTGTGCTCGCTGATTCCTTCTGAAAGACCCAACAGATGCTTTTACTTAATTTCAGTAGTTTTATCTCATTTCCTGGGTCTAACAGCTGAGTGTATGTCAGAGCAGGGTGCCATTGCTGAGAAAAGCATCATTCATGAAGACTGACAGTATTTCCCACGTGGGCAGAGCCAGTGCCCCATCCATATGAATCCAGGGGAAGCAGGCACATGCAGCTTCATCTGGACTTATTGCAGAGAGCTCAGCTCAACAGGAAGTGAAAATAACAGGCAATATATGGTTTCGCAGAGAATAAAGCACCATATATGTAACACCATTATATGAAATTGTCATTTCTAAACTTCAAAAAAAAAAAAAAGATTGACTATCTTCGCTTTCATGTAACTCAACATAATAGGGGAGAAAAAGGATAGTGCCATGGTAACAAATATTCAGGCATCACCTGCTCAAAAGCTAGTCAATATAATGGAATTTCCTAGTCAGATCCAAAGAAACTCACTGGTGATGGAATTACTGACTCTTCTCCCATGTCGTTAGCACACTGGCAAAACTGGAAGTCAAGTTTTCTCAGACTGAACAAGAGAAGTCCCCTGACTTAGACGATGAGTTCTTTCTCCAAGAGATGAGGATTATGATCTCAAGAACGTGGTTCTAGGTGTTCCTTTCCCTAAAGCTCTCCTCTCTAAAGACATGAATAATGCTTTTCTCGGCAATGGCATCCTGTTCTTACTTACACTCAGCCATTAGACCCAGGAAATGAGATAAAACTACTAAAATTCATTCAAAGCATCTGTTATACTAAACAAATAAAGCATCTTGGGTCTTTCAGAAGGAATTAGCAGAGCACATTTTTTCCTCCCCTGGCATCTCGTGAGGCCACCTTCTAAAACAGCTTGGCTCTTCCAGTGGTTTCCTACCAAACCTGGGCTCAAGACTCACATTATTTTATCTTTCCCACTGTCAGATGGGCAGTCAGATTGCACTTGGTCACATTCCAGCTTCTCTAAACATTTGTGTTTCTGATTCTACACTGGATTTCTCACTCTGAAACTAGGAAATCAGATTATATTATTGTTCCAAAGAAATGTGAGGGAACCCAATGAACTATGAATCTCTTTGACTAGAATCACAAAGTATATGTGTTAGGTTAACTACAATCAGCCTCAGATTTTTTTGTTTCCTTTTGTTTCCCGTATTTTCAACATTGTCTCAGGCTGCTCCCTTAGGGTCATGGCTAATTAAATAAGAATATTCTAGATGAAGGAAATTGAATTGGAAGCATTTAGAATTCTCTTCTCATCATCTAATTACATGAATAGCATTTATGGGCAGCCTAACTCTCAGCTAATTCCCTCTCTGAATCTTTAGCTATCATACAATTTGAACATCAAACCCTAAAACCACAGGGTGGGTATTTTCCACTGATCTGGTGACATGCTTTTTTTCAAATTTTCCTAAAATGTATTTTACCAGAAGATGGATTTAAGGCTAACTCTGGTGGCCAGAGAGTCTTCAGAAACCACATTTAAGTAATTGCTGCTGTCCCCACTACTTCGAACATTCCAAGATTTTCATCACTCTATGGCTCCAGAGAGAGCCACTCAAATTAAACATGATTGAGAAGAGGAAGTTCAGACAGGAAATTGTGAAGCTTCTTCAATCTTCCCTGAAAGCTGACTGCCTGACATCCTTCTACAGAATACCCCAGCACACTGGGCAGTACCACCTCACCAGCAACTGTCCTGCCGACCACCAATCATCTATCAGCATAAGAAAGACGCTCTAATCACTCCAGAGACTCCAAGGATTTCGAGGACTATATGTCAGGAAACTGGATGGAGACCAAATATATATTTCAGAATATCACAGTCCCTCCCCTGTTCTTCAAGCACAGATTCCTTATATCAAAACATCATTCAACTACAAAAAGATACTGGCACATTACTAGAGTCCCATTCAATCATTAATAAGTAGTCTGGTCCATCATCATATCATATGAAAATGCCTCCCAGGGTGAGGCCACTCAAGTTTGCAGGCTTCCATATCACATGTGGGTAGTACAGGCTTCAGACAGAGCTGGATTCAAAGGTCAAATGATATCATCAGGATTTCACCTCTCAACCCATCATGTCTCAACTCTCTACAGTGCAGTCTTCATTCTCAGCTGCATCTAAAAGATCCCAAGGAGGCAGGTCTTTTGCATAATAAGCCAAGCTCCAACCTCAAGGTTTGTCATCAGGAAACCCCAGAGGCATTCCCTGACTGTCCACGGTTCCCTGCTCCCACGAGATTCCTCACCTTCCCTGGGCAGACACATAGCTACCAGCGAAACAGTCTAGAAGGAATGATAGCCCTGGGGCAGAGGGCTTGGATGTAATCTCAGCCCTGTTACTCCCCTGTTGTGTGTTTTTGGACAATTTATTTCACCTCTCTGGGCTTCCGTAGACTGTCACTTCCTCTGTGAAGCTTTACTCAAGTGCCTGTGCCTCCAACTGCTCTTCACTTCCTCTGACACTCACAGCACACACACAGGTCCTGGATCGGGAGCACCTGGAGAGCAGCAATTGCCTTATTTCTCTTTGTAGCCAAGGACCAGGGCAAAACAGATGCGGAATATTTCATTCATTGGTAGGATCAGAAGATCTCCATGGCTCTTCTAATCCTTGAAATCACATGATTTATCTGATCATTCCATCCCAATCTGGATTTATCTGTAACTGGTTGGACCAACTCTCTCTGTGTCCTTCCTTTCTCTGGAGGAGCTCCCAAAATCCAATCACCACCTTTGAGATTTTTCCAGTCTAACTAACCTCTATCCATCTCCACACCCAATACTCATTCCTCTGAATTACTCAGTATGTCCCATATGATCCCAAGTGTTCCTTCCCTTTCATGGTGCAATGGAAATGTCTTAACTGCGACTTGATCTTGCCAGCTTATCTCGCAGTTTTTAAGCCTTTGTGCCTCACTATTGCAGAACCATCTTGTCTTGCAAGGTGTCAGAAATCAAGGGCTGTGGATCCATCTAGACACTGCCCCAAGCATACAGCTGTCTCACGAATGCTTTTAAAGATAATGAATGGTAGTGACATTCAGACTGATCACATCACCATTTTCTGTGTGCACTTCCACTCCACATGAGCACTGTAGGGGCTGCTTTAAATCTAATTCAGTGCTTCTCCATGGGCAGGGCAAAGGGGCGACTCACAAAGGTGTGAGGAGCCTGTGGTTTGAAACAATATCTTCAATATGACCACACAATTTTGCAGAATGGGCTTGGGGAGTCCTCTGGCCCTTGGCCCAGGGTTGGCCCTCTAGGAGACATCTTTGGCCCCCTGCACCATAAGGGCTATCGGCCACAAACAAAATGAAAGTTTTTTTAACTATCATTGTTTAAAACACACTATAGAAACAGCAGAGAGAAGATCTGAACTCAGGGTCGCTCTTTCTACCAAACTGTTTCTCAGTTAAAGAGGCAGCAAGTACACAGACCTGGGCCAGCCTGGTTCTGTACCATGTCATTCTGCCTCCATGCTCATGCTAAATGGTGAAGGGGCCTGTGTCCTTTGCCAGAAAAGCTTTGTCCCACATGTTGAGGTGAGCAAGGCTTTCTCTCCAGTAATCCCCCCAAAATTCTCTAGGCTCCAGGGTTTGGCTAATACCAGTCTCACAGAATAAGAACCAATGTCCCATGTCCTTCCTCACGTCAGTGCGCCTCCTGGGCTCTTCCTTTCACAACGAGGTGGCTGGACGATCCCTGCCGACTGCTCACAGCTCCAGTAGCTCTGCCAGTCTCACAGGCCTGTGAGAAGCCACGCGGCAGTCAATAAATATTTCTGAACACCCCCCATGTGCCGGCATGTTCCAGAGGAGGGTTGCTATTTGGTTTTTCTTCATAGTAGAGTTACCAGAAAGCTGAGTGGAGCACCCAGTGGCTTGAAATACAGTAGGGATAACAGGTTATTTGACCCCCAGTGGTAATCTGGTAATGGTTATTTCGTTTGAATCAACAAAATCTCGTTTTGATGAATCCTGGCATTCTGTTCTCCCTTTGATAGCTGACAGTTTATGTCTCCTATCACACTACATTTTGTGTAACGTTTTTTGAAGAGTGACTTAAACCATCAACTCCTCAAAATTAGGAACCACTTCCAAGAAAAAGGCTTTGGGGTGAGATTTCACACTTGGCAAACTTAAAAACCACCATGGAGGCAGAGGAAGCAGAAACAAAAATAGTTTTCAGGGCAAATAAGGTCATAAATTTTGGTCAGATATAAGACTGGCCTCAATAAAGACCTTGCTGAGAAAGTTGTAAACGAAAATAAACTAGCACATCACAGCGGTTTCGAAGAGCATGTCGTGCCCTGAATAAATAAAAAATAAAGTTAAATTAGGTAGCTCCACTTCTAAGCAAGGCAAAGATAGTATTTTTGAAGCATCTACTGATGAGTTTTTGTTCTTAGTAAATTTTTCTAATCACCACCCCATTCACTTTCCTTCCCTTACAACCTTCCCTACGGCTCCCCATTTTTCTGCCATTAAGACTATATTTCGTGGCTGAAGGTTATGGCCAAGAAGAGGGCAAAGTACATGAACACAAAGAAAGCAACCACATTCCCAAAAAAACAGTTTTTAAACTCATAGTAGAGACAACAGTCTTAAAAACCAAGACTCAATGATTTGCAAAAGCCAGACTTTTTAACAGATAAAAGCTTTCTGAGGCCCAAAAGCTTGGCTTTGAATAGCAAGAGCCAAAGCCTTGAAGGTATCTATTTATAAAGCTGATCCGTTGATACTGGTTTGGAAAACTATTTTCTCTCCACTGGAGAGGGAGGCGTTCAAAAATCTTTCTGAGTGGGAGTCGAGTGTCAAGGGATGAGAGAGGGCAACAGTGGTGCTAGCAGCTCTGCTCCCCACTTGCACCCCACAGCCCACCCTGGGAGGCCCGGTGCAGCAAGCGGTGCATCCACCAGGGCCCTGGGGAGGGGGACAGCAGGAGCCAGCGAGGTGTCTGCGGGGAGTCCCGCCCCCCAACCGAGGTGTAGAAGGGCAGAGAAAGCGCCGCAGATCTGAAGGGGTCTCCTGATTGAAACAAGGAGGATGCAGAGTGTCCAGGGCTGGTAAGGAGAGGCACGCGTGCTATGGTCTGAATGTTCCTGTCACCCCAAAATTTATATGTTGGAATCCTAACCCCCAAGCTGATGGAATTAGGAGGCTGGGCCTTTCAGAGGTGATTAAGTCATAAGGATGGAGCCCATGTGAATGGGATTAGCGCCCTGATAAAGAGGCCCAACAGAGACCCCTCACCCCTCTGCCACGTGAGAGCTCAGCAAGAAGTCACCGTCTAGGAGCCAGGAAGAGAGCCCTCCCCAGGTACGGAATGTGCTGGCACCTTGATCTCAGGCTTCTCGGCTTCCAGAACTGTGAGAAATGAACGTCTGTTGTTTATAGGCACCCAGTGTACGGTATTTTGTCACAGCAGCGTGAACAGGCTGAGACAGGCCATGTGGCCCCAGAAGCAGAATCCAGGAGGGATTGTGGCCAATAGCCCTTACGGTGCAGGGGGCCAAAGATGTCTCCTAGAGCGCCAACCCTGGGCCAAGGGCCAGAGGACTCCCCAAGCCCACTCTGCAAGTGCTACCAGCCCCTCGCCACCCATGAACCTAGATGCACCCCCAGGAAAAGGAGAGCGGGCAGAACCCTGCGCATGACTGGATCTAGGCGGGAAGTGACTGGGTCATCGCTGGGCTGTTTCCCTTGAGTTTGCAAGATTAAATTTTCAGCTACAAAGAAGAGTGGTGTCTTAAGGTAAAAATTAAGTTCAACTACTGATGAATTCTTACCCATTATGTAACTATTAATTAAGCCAGCAAAATTTTAGCCTTCACCAGAGCAATAAAAAAAAGTCTAGAAAAAGAAGAGTGGGAAAAGTATCTATGGCATCATTCTTTTTTAATTTCTATTATACAATACACAAAAATAATATAAACCATAGTGGTATTAGAAACCTTCTTGGAAATTTAACCCATAGTCCTATCACCAAATACATGCCACTTTTTAAATTTTTCTGGTATTAAAAAGTTCTACTCCAGAAGTTTACTTGGATTCTGTAATTATCTCTAAAACTTCAAAGCAAATGAGGCTGAGGTTTTCGAAACACAAATCTGATATGCCAGCACTGAGCAGGGAGGCTGGCAGGGAGTAGGTCCCCATTTGCTGAATGAATGCAGAAATGAATGAATGAATGAATGAATGTGATGAGACTGGTGAATTCTAAGTTTCCTCTGCCTTTGACATTCTGCAGCTACATGAGTTGCATTTACTTTCCCACATGAAGAATGACGAAGAACTCCTTGAATTTCAAAGAGTATAAACTGATGAATGTTTGCAGTAACTGAGAAATGGTTTTAACATGTTTCTATTCCATTAATTGCAGTCCTAGTATCACAGGTACATTTATACATCTATATTAATTGAGCTTACTTAATACAGTTCTTGACCCCTAAAACCTAATTAACAAAGGCATTAATTTATTCAAAACATGAATGTTTTCACCTCTGGGTAAATTAGAGTAGGAACCCATATAATTTTTTCATGTTGCAATTAAAATTTAAATTAATGTATAGAATTGATGTCTTGTTCTTTAAGAAAAAATATACATGAAAATAACATCCTATTAAAATAGGGTGATGCAAATGAACACACTTTCTTCTTCCCAGAAAAAGAAATCTGTAGAAGAATTAATTTAGGTCTATGACAAAACTTTTTCTCTGAAAAGAGTAGCAAAAACATAGGCTTTTGGTTTTTGTCACCTGATCCTTTGTTCCTCTCTGCACACTTTTTGCACACATAAACATTTTCATAGATTTATGGCTATCTACATAGACATCTTTTATTCTAGCAGTTCCCACATTTTCACCAATTATAGGAATTTAAGATTCTTAATTCTCCACAAAACCTGAGCAAAAACACTACAAATTCCTCTTCCCCATCCACCAATATCTCTGACACAGTAATTAAGGTCTTTATCAGCATCGCCGTGCAGCTACACAACAATCTAGTCTTCCTAAAAATAAATTCTCAAGGGGGAAATTCCTCTCAATGATAAGCAAACAGCAATTATTATTCCCTGTTATTAAAATGCTCTCAGTTAATTGCACAGATACCAGCAGCGAGATTACCTTAAAAGGCTAGATAACAAAAGGGAGAGAGTTAGAGTTTTGAACATTCTGGTCTAATTTAGAAGACAGTTTACATAGAGATTCAGTAAATATTTTTGAGGAACCATTAACATTGAATAAACAATTCAATGCCTGCAAAGAAAAATGTATTTGAATAATTGTAAAAGAACCTCCCTTGATACATGCTGAAAATGAATTATTTCAAAATGAAAACAGCCTGAATACATTCACAGAAAAATACTACCAACCGCATTTTCTAAGCATTCTTTGTTGTATACACAGTTTATCATCCTGGACTGTATTTATAAGAAGCACATGTTTAAAAAAAAAAAAAAAGCTGCTGTTTTCACTCAGGGGATTATTTTACAGGGAACTCAGTGGGCTCAGCCCCTCCATAGCATTTTTCCTGTTTTAGCCCCAACAGAAATGGGATTTTACTGTTTGTCCTCCGTACTGACACCATCAACTGTGTTTGCTACTGTACTTGCATTGACCGGGTGGAAAAGGAAAGACAGTGATGAGGAAGTTCTGAGCTTTCTATTCACCTCCAAACAGCAAAGATAAATACTAGCTGGCAAACATGAAATATCCTGGAAGGAGTAAAATACAACTCTGATAAAATATTTTGTTTAAAAAGAAAAATGCTGTCTCTCCCCTGAAAACTGCTTAGGACAGCTGCTAATGGGGGAAGCAGGTGGTAGTGTCTACCCTGCGGGCTTCAGAAATATTAATATTTAAACCTCTCACATTTCACTAAAGTTCACAGCAGCTTCCTAATGCCTGGAGGAAGACAGAGCAGGAAACTCGCAAGCCGCAATGCGGGGAATGCCTTCTAATTTGGCCAGCGCAGGGTCTGTTTGTCTGAATGCCCAACTCAGCCTCTCTTATTTGCTGCTAGCGCACAAAGGCAGTGTGTTAGAATTTCAAAGCTGGCTCCTTCCTCTACGCGTTCTAAAGACATAACATGTCATCAGAACACAGGGTTTGCCAGGGCCGTGATTTGTTTGTCTAGACTCTGGTCATTGAACTCTGTTTATTACTAAACATCGCGTGGAATGGGCAGCAAATCAAAGGGGTTTCTGAGAGCCTGCAAGGCCCATCTTCCCTGAACACAGCCCGAATTGCACACGGACATTCTTCCTTCTCAGTTTCCACCGTGTTTAGAGGTCTATCTTTCCCAGGACCCGGGGGCTGACCACTAGACGGACGTTTCATCTTTTTCTGACCCAGGACGTGACCCTAGGCCATTTGTAACCCTCAGATCCCCCTCCCCACCATTGTTTGAGTGGGCAGCCCTTCATAATTATATTCTGGCTACTGCATGGAGAGGTCATGGGGAAAGACTAATGATTAACATTTGAAAATGGAACCTGATAGGGACAAACCACCAGTCACAGCAAAGCAGCCTGCCAAAAGAGCAGAGGACCAAAAAAAAAGCATTTCAATAATACCCTCTTTTCAAGATGAGAATGTGGCATTTAAAAGAACTCTTTGGGTTTGATTTTAGAAAGACAATTAGCAGATACCTCGTTATCATTTTTAACTGTTAGTCTAATTTTTTTTTTTTTTTT
>RJWJ010046973.1:0-11136 GCA_004363605.1 Indri indri
AAAAAAAAAATCGGAAGATACACTATAAAAGCATCGCTCTCTCACCCCCTGCCACACCCACGCGGAACCACTATTGCTAGTTTCTTAGGAATTCCTCCCAAGTTTCTTCCTGCAGATAGAAGCAAACACGAAAATCTCATCTTATTTTCTCCCTTCTGACACAATAGGTAGTATATTTTACACCCTATTTTGCACCTTAAGAATCTTTAAATCAGCTGGTGAGCTGTCCATTCAAGGCTCTATTCTCTGACAAAAGATCTGGACAATAAATGTTCTACAGAGCTCAATGAAGTTAGAGTCAAATGCTTCAAAAGACCAAAATCAAAATAAAATATGTATGAAATTCAACAATTCAAACTTCGATATCTCTAAGCAAAAGCTACTCAAACTAAGGAGTACCCTACCATGGTCTAATGGTTATAAACAAGGTAAAACTCTAAATAATAATTAGCAGGAATCCCAACCATTCCTTGGCCAAAATAATAATTAGCTATAAAATCTGTTAAAAATTGTATAATCTGACCTAACACAAATGATTAACAAATACACTTGTCCCCATCCAACCCCAAAGGTTAAGTCCCTGAAAAGTGTCTTAAGAAAATCTGTGGTTAATAAAAAGTGTAAAGTAAAAGTCTCCCCTGTTAATAGGGGGGAAAAAAGAATTGGTTGCAAAGATTCAGTTTGGAAGAGAGCTATGAAAGCTGTTTAACTAAAAGACAGCACAGGCCGGGCGCGGTGGCTCACACCTGTAAGCCTAGCACTCTGGGAGGCCGAGGCGGGAGGATCATTTGAGCTCAGGAATTCGAGACCAGCCTGAGCAAGAGCGAGACCCCGTCTCTACTAAAAAAAAAGAAAATAGAAAGAAATTAGCTGGGCAACTTGGAAAAAAAAAAAATATATATATATATAAAATTAGCTGGGCATGGTGGTGCACACCTGTAGTCCCAGCTACTTGGGAGGCCGAGGCAGAAGGATTGCTTGAGCCCAGGAGTTTGAGGTTGCTGTGAGCTAGGCTGACGCCACGGCACTCTAGCCCGGGAAACAGAGTGAGACTCTGTCTCAAAAAATAAGTAAATAAAAAATGAAAAATGAAAAAAAAGACAGCACAGTAAAGGCAGTATCAATGACATTTTAGATATCTTTTCAACAATGGGACATATATTTTCATTTACCTAATTTCCCTATTTCGCATTAATGCATTTACAAATGTCAAGGTTCAAAACTGTATCAGTCAATACACATTTATTGAGCCTTTACTGTATTAGGGCACCATGCCAGATCTACATTTTTGCTAACTAAACAGGTACCTTCTCTTCTAAATCTTAATCTATTAAGATTTCTACTTAGAATTTAAGTTCCCACTAAAAATATATTAGTATATATTTTTTGACTCATTAAGAGAAACTGACAGTAAGGGACATTTAAAAAGAAAGGCTTTGATGAGTAAAATGCTTCCCATAGACTTCTTTGTATTAATAATATGGAACTATTAGAAACAACCAAAGAGTCCAAAAATATGTATCAGACAAGTAACTGAGTGAACAGCCACACAATGGAATGCTTTGCAATCATGTATAATGTTTACTAGCGCTTTTTAAAAAAAGGAAATGCTGATTTTATAAATTGAAAAGGTAGCATCAAAAATGCATAAACAGTATTATCTCAGTATATAAAATACTATTATTAGAAAACAACCAGAACAAAAAAGATTTCAAGTTGCATATTTAGTCCTGAGTTAACATCATTTTCTGTACCATTCCTTTCTAAAAATGAAAGAAATGCATTACTTCACTCTAAAAGATAATAAACAGCCCTGTCAAATACAATGAGAGATTAGTAAATTAGGTAGTTAACACCAACTATAAGGATGCTGTCGTTGGGAGAAATAAGAAATTTCAATTCTGTGCAAAACCCATTTGTTGTGGAGAAATTGCCTGGAAAAAAAACAGAAAGTTCAGCACAGAGTCAGCCAATTCTTAATTGTCTCTGTAATAATTAAGGTAAATGCTCTAAGGCAGAGCTAGTGGCCAGCCTGCACCACACAGGCTGAGAGGCAGGAGTGGGAAAACAAAGTAAACCCAGGTTGTGGTCCAGCGTCAGGGCAGGGGAGGATAGAGTTTACCTCTGTTTTTTGTTTTGATGGAGATAATTCCAACAACCAGTGCTCAAAGTCCTTTTGCGCAAGTAACAATAAATTCCCTGCTTAAAAAATGGATTGTATTCCAAAATTTCATTTGTAAACTAGTAGTCTGAAATCTGGAATGCATTTGCCCAAACACAAAATGAGCTTCCAAAGCTAGTCCACGAACGTCTACTAATTCACAACGTAGCTATGTTTTTTATTCATTAAAAGCAGTAGAGGGCCGAACGTGGCTCACACCTGTAATCCTAACACTCTGGGAGGCCGAGGTGGGAGGATAGTTTCAGCTCAGGAGTTCAAGGCCAGCCTGAGCGAGAGTGAGACCCCATCTCTACTAAAAATAGAAAATTAGCCAGGCGTGGTGGCAGGCACCTTTAGTCCCAACTATTCAGGAGGCTGAGGCAGAAGGATCGCTTGAGCCCAGGAGTTGGAGGATGCAGTGAGCTTTGAAGATGTCACCGCACTCCAGCTTAGGCGACAGAGTGAGACTGTCTCAAAAAAAAAAAAAAAGAAAAGAAAAGAAAGAAAGAAAGTAGTAGAGGACACGGTTATGGTGATATCATCAAATAGCAGCTTTAAAAGACTTAGACAACTTTTTATTTTTGGAGTCCTGATGTTTAGGATGCTGGTTGCTCACATTTCTCTGACAAGGTACCCCACCCACCACCTTTCCTGACCCCGAATGAAGCTTTTTTCTTACAAGTTTAAGGGATTGCTCTATGGAACTGGTGCTCTATCTTCCTGGTAGGGTTTGAGTGGACTTCAGGGAAAAGAACAGTTGTCCAGGGTCCCCACCAAGGCAAGCCAGCCACTAGCATAACTTTCCGTCACACCTCAGACACATTAGCTCACCTGGGGCATCTCCCAAGCGCCGGCACTCACTCTATCAGTTACTAATGATGGTTTTTTGCTTTTTTCTTGCTTGCTTATACTTGATGGTTAAAACAACACCCTTCAGCACTTATCTACGGCAGTGAAGTGTGGCTACACATCTCCACCTGTGGGGACAGGTTCCTATAAGCAGCAGGTACAGAAATAAAGGACACGTGCTTTGCCTCGCTCACCCAGCTCTGTTCTCTACAGCAATAGATGTTTTCTTAACAGTTTTTTTTTCCCCCAACAAATTATCGATGAGGTGATTCGAGCTGATGAATATATAGCTTCTCACCTTTCCAGGCCAAAAATGTCTCCAAGGAACAAAGATATGTAGCAGAAATAACCCCACTTTACTGCCCATAACCAACCCACAAGCTTCATTCAGATTATCAAATACTGTGAGAACCAAAAACCTCAAAGGGTAGATGTCAACCCTAAAGCTTTTACCAGAACTCTGAAACCTGAGTAAAATACTGCTTGTTTCAAACAGCCGTGCCCATGTCAGAGCCAGATGTCTGGTGTCCTGTCCGGGTGGGTTCCCCATCTTTGGGGACTGCTGGACCCCACTTCCCCAGGGTCCACATTCATGGTCCCCGCTTTGCCCTCCCCACGCCACATTCCCTTCAGTATTCCCATGCTCGCGCCTCACCCAGGTTAAAAGAACAGAATAAAAACTTCCCCACCCACAGGGAAATGGCACCTCCAATTCCTCACACACACTCCCCACAACTCTCACCCCTGAAGCCCACAAGTGTCCCAGCTCCACAGCCCATGTGGCACGTGGGGCTTTCCCAAGGGCGTCAGCCAAGGGGGTGGCCCAGTGGTTAAGAGCCCACGGGCAGGTCTCCTGTACCCCGCTGAGGTCTGCCACTTGCTAGCTATGACCTGGGGCAAATCATGAACCTCTCTGAGCCTCAGTTTCCCCATTTGTATAATGGGGACAACAGTGGTACCTAACTTACAGGTTGTTACGAAAATTAAAAGTGAATATATTTTAAAATCCTGAGGACAGGGCCTGAAACACAGTAAGTGCTCTGTAAATGTGATGCCAAATAAACGAGGATGTGGCGGCTCAGTGCTATTACCACGCTCATCACTGCTGCCATCCTGGCTCCCAGAAGCCCTTTCTTCCAGAACGCTCAACACCAGAAGTAGAGAATACTAAAGATGAATGAGCCCTTAGGATCACCCAGGTACCTCTTTTCATTTCAGATATGAAGAAATGACGGGAATTAAAATCAGAGCCATCCAGCGACCTGCCCAAGGATATAATTAAGCCCCGGAGCCGAGCCAGGACTCTCACGGAGACAGTTTCATCAGCACTAGCTGTGGCGTAACTAGTGGGTTATTCACTCCTGAGTTATGCGTGCCCACCTTACACACACCCTGCAGGGACAGGTGTCTCAGATCGCCACACCCAGAAGTAACAAGAACCCCTTCCAGCATTTGCACCGCACAGTGAACTTCATCAACACTCTTCCCCTGCACAGTATCGTGTAATCTTCCGACAGCCATACACGGCATTACTTTTCCTCAATGTTAGATGGGAAATGACTTGACCAATCCAGAAACTGAGCCCAGCTCGACCCAGTGCAACCCAGCAGTCTATTTTCACCACTACATATTGTCTCATCGGGTCCCTGAAAACAACTAAGCAAGGGAAGGTGTGACCAGTATCACTTTTTCACCTTCATCTTCCTCCTCCCTGGAGGGTCAGAGCAAACCCTGTCACCCGCTGGCTCCTGCCAACCACTCTCACCTCAACAAAAGACCTGCCCATTTTTTTAAGCTTTCTATTCCACTTTCCATTTTGTTTTCTTAAAAACAGGTATAATGTGGATTAAGCAGTCAGAGCATTACTAGAAATGCATCTTTACCAAGAGACAGGAGAGCCATCCATTGCGGAGTCAAATGAGACTTTGTGAAGAATGGCCCCATTCTCGGGGGACCCTTGGAACATTCTACGTGGAACAACTACCAAGACACCCCCGCCACGGTTTTCCTTCACCCTCCTCAGCACGTCTCTGCCCACCTGCAGGACAGGACCTGGAACACAGCTCCCTGCAAAAGAGTTGTGTTTTATGTTAACTACTGCAATCCCAAAGCACCATTTTCTATTTTTCATCATAATATTTTAAAACATATTAAAAGAAACTAAAGGCTACAGGCAACACTGCTTTTTCTGGTGAATTTGCTCATAGTTTGAGATCACTAACCTAACAAACTTTTAGAAACATCAGCTTATTGAAATTAGGCACTTGCTGGAGAATAAATCTGTATTTGGCAGAAACCAGGGAGGTACTCAGGAGATGATCACTAAAGGGCCCATTCGCTGCTTAATAACTTACTTCATGTTACAATTTCCTTTTAGGCAATTTCTTCTAGGGAAAAAAAAGTTTCTCAGCCTGGGCACTATCAGCACTTTGGTCCAGATAAGTCCTCTTTGTAGGGGCTGCCCAGTGTATCACAGGTCGCCGCACAGCAACCTCTGGGCTCTGGTCACTAGATGCTAGTGGCGCCCCTGCGCCCTGGTGTAACAGCCAAAATGTCTCCAAACATTGCCCAAAGTCTCCTGAGACATAAAAATGTCCCCAGTTGAGAACCACTGTTTCAAGCAAAAGATTCCAAGAAAGCCCGAAATAGAGCTACACGGTCAGGTCAAGGGTAATAATCCTGCTTTGCATGTTAGGTTAGGGTTACCCACGAGGAACCCCGGAAGCACTCCCAGGGCAGAGGATTCCAACAAGGTCCTGCGAGCTTTGCCAAGTACAGGTTCCTGGGCCTACCCCATCCTCTACTCAGAAGCTCTCTGATGCCACTTGGAATTTAATCTTGGAAAAAATTCCTGGAAGAGACCCACAAATACTGACATGTAGTTAATGACATGCACACACAGGGTTAAGGACTGAGGGGTACTGGTGTCTATCACATACTTTGAAATTATCTTAAAAAAGACAGATGGATACAGAGGAATGGATCCATCACCCATAAATACCTGATAAAGCAAGTACAGTAAAATGTTCACTGTAGAGTCAAGCGGGGGTTACACAGGTGCTAACTACATTCTTTCAACTGAAATGTAGACCTGAAATGTGTCATTATAAAACACTGGGGGAAAACACCGGAGCATTTCTGAGGGTCAGCAGGATTTGAAAACCACTGAAACAGGAGTTCCAGCTCCCACCTGGGCTTATCTCACCGAGTTCTCACTTTACCCATTATGTGGTTACCCAGAGGTAACCCGAGAAATTCAAGAAAATGGATCCAAACCTCAAACTGGATTTTTTAAAAGTCTGCTGGCTCTGCTACCACTTGCTTTATAGCCTAGCAGTCCATTACAACAAATAAAAACTTACCACTTTGCCCAATTTTGTTTTGGTTTTTCTTGTTAATAGTCCCAAGCCTGAGGCAGAGTCCTTCATAGGCTACTAAGGATTTTTTATCCTTGACTGCACCCAGTGTTAGATAGAAAACTGCCCTGTTATGTATCATGAACGAAGTGAAGGGTTTGCTCTTCATGTGACATTAGCCACCCACTCTGCCTCCCCAGATTAGTTTATACAACTCGAATTACCAACACCCTGCCACAGTCTGGCTTAGCCCCAGAACACAACGCCTTCTAGCTCGCATACTTGCGGGCTTCTCAAAACATCCTGACCACAGAAGAATGGACAGGTCACACTTCCACTGAACCCTGGTTCAAGCAATTAAGGGAAACACTCGTAAGTAATACAATTCACCATGTTTATCAAGTGGCGTAAGCATTTCTCTTGATGTCAGCAAGGGTTATTTTCCACAGAGCTTTGTGCCAACCTAATGATTACTTTGTGCTGCTAAACCAGAGGAAAATCAGCAACAAAATATTCATACATAATCTCCAGCCGTCACAGAAAAAAAAGTGGTCTTAAAACTACTTCCCTTTTGCTCTCTAGGAGCAAAAAGTCCCTGCTACTGTGATGCTCTCTGGTCCTAAAACGCTATCCTAAATTGGATCTGTGCAAAGCATACTCCCTCCCAAGAAAATGGTGAATAAGATGAATGTATAACAGAAGCAACTGAGATATACAGAGGTTTATTATTATTATTTTTTCCTAACAACTACTGTCCACCCAACTCTTCACCTATCGAGAAATTTCTCTCACTCACCATGCTCCTGAATTATCAATTCCTCTTCCATGTTTTCCATTGTCCTATTCCTTTGAGCCAATTGTCTTTCACATATTAAAACGTTTACAGCCAACACTGTGCGTAAATGCTTAGATGCACAGTGCATCTTCTCTCCCATTTCCCTGCCATTTGGGCTTCGTCACCTTGTCTTAATGTGTAGCACTATCTCTTTCTCTTGACTTAACCATCAGAGACTGTTTGTTTTATTCTTCGAAACAGATTATCCTTACTTACTTTGGAATCATACACTCCACATTAGTGTCTCATACCATCTACCAGGCAGATGCTTTGGGATACCCACAAATTGCCCAAGATCATTTATATGGCTTTTTTCCTCATTGTGTTACTTAAAAAAAAAAAAAATCAGCATAATTTTGGGAGGATTAAGAGCAAAAGACAGAGTACAAGGAATAGTGAGAATGGGAGGAAACATCTGATGTGTCCATCGATGGAAACTTACGCTCACGTTATTAGATAAGATAGCACTCGTGGCCCTGGAGCGCACATTGCCCTCTTAACCGCCTTATCTCAGGAATGGAGGGGTGCTCCTAACGCTGCTCCCTCAATCCAGTGACAGGGAAACAGATCCTGCTAGCAGCAGCCACATGGACAGGTAAAATCCAATGCAGATTTAGGAATTCTACACAAGGTATAAATGCCCGAAGTTTGCAAAAGCAAGCCAGATATTCTGGCTTAATGCCCTGTTTTACTAATACCTTACTTGTATCTGGATGTGCTCTTATCTGTTATTTTTAAACAACAGTTTATTGACACTGAATTTATACATCATAAAGTTTACCCTTTTAAAGCATACAATTTATTGATTTTCAATATATTCCCAAAGCTATGCACCTATCACCATTAGCTAATCCTAATAAGTTTTCACCACCCCAAAAGAAACTCCTTACCCATTACAATCACACCCTATTTATTCTTCTCTCCCAGCAGCCTCCAGTCAATACTAACCCACTTTTTGTCCCTGAATTTGCCTATTTTGGACATTTCAAATAAATATGTGGTTTTTTGTGTCTGGTTTCTTTCACCTACCATGTTTTTAAGATTCATCCATGTTATATAGTACTTGCCTGAATTTCATTCTTTAATGGCTGAATTAATATTCCATCGTATGGACACATCTTGTTTATCCACTCATGTCCTAGCACCCTTGTCAAAAAACAACTGACCGTAAATGTAAGGATTTATCTCTGGACTCTCAATTCCATTCCACTGATCTCTATGGTTATCCATATAGTAGAATCATGTTGTCTTGGTAACTGTAGCTTTATAGTAAGTTTTAAAATGGAGAAGTGTGAGTCCTCCAATTTTGTTTTTCTTTTTCCAAGATTGTTTTGGCTATTCTGGGCCCCTTGCACTTCCATGTGAGTTTTAAAATCAGCCCGTCAATTTAGGCGGGGAAAAAAAAAAAAAAAAAGCCACCTGGGATTTTATAGGTATTGCACTCCATCTGTAGATCAATTTGGGGAGTATTAGCCATCTTAACAATAGAAGTCTTCGAATCCATGAACATGGGATGTACATTTATTTAGGTCTTCTTTACTTTCCTTCAACAATGTTTTGTAGTTTGCATATAAGTTGCACACTTCTTTTGTTAAATTTATTCCCAAGTATTTTATTCTTTTTGATACTACTGTACGTGGAGTTGTTTTATTTATTTGGTTCTTTTTTTAATAACCTCTACCCCTTTATTCATTCTCTATTTGGGGATACATCATTCCATACTTTCACTTAATTCTTTAAACGTGCTCTCCTATAGTTCTTTGAACATATCATAGTTTATTTAAGTTTTGTGCAGTATGCCCCAAATCTGAGCTTCCTCATGGACAGTTTCTACTAACTAGATTTTTTGCCTGTGTGTGAGCCATATTTTCCTGTTTTTTTGGATGTCTTCTAATTTTCTGTCAAAACCCAGAAATTTTAAATAATACAATGTGTCAATTCTAAAAATCAGATTCCTCCCTCTACTCCAGAGTTTGTTTTGTTACTGTTTATTCAGTAACTTTTCTGAACCAATTCTGTAAAGTCTGTACTTTTTTTTTTTAAGTCACGTGCGGCCACCGAAGTTTCTGCTTAGTTTAGTGAGTCACTAATGACTGGACAGAGATTTCCTTAAATGCCTTGAACTAATAAATTTTCCAGCGTTTATTAAGGGTTTCTGTGTATGTATGTTGGGGGGGGGGGCATGCCTTCAACACTCTGCCCAGACGGTTTATAACTCTACCTTAGTCTTCACTTCCTGCTTGCATAAAGCCTCAAGGTGAGCCACAGGTGAGAACTTAGAGCCTTCTCAGGTCTTTCCTGGGTAAACACTGAGCCTTCTAGATTCCCAAGAATATGTTGGGAACTTTTCAAAGCCCTCAGTGGATATTTCATTCCCCTTTTTTTTTCTTTTCATTTTTTTGGTCAGCCATTTGTTGGCCTCAAATAGCAACACTACCTCAGGTAATTGATTAAACAATTACCACTGATTGTTTTCAAGAAATGCTCAGTGGGTAGAGCTGCTTGCATAAAGTGAGCTGAGTCAGGTCAAATGAAGACAAGCCCTCCTCTGGAGCTTTTAAAAGTGAGCTGCCGAGCAGGTCAAACAGTGACATTTCTTGGGGGATGGTTCTTTTGGGGAGCTCCAGTTTTTTTCTTCCCCATCCGCTGGTTGCCAGACTGCTGGTTTTCACATCTGCCATGGTTGTGAGGTTGTTGGTTTTCAAGACCACCAAGAAGGTGGGGAGAAGGGAAATGGGATTAGGGCAAGTTAAAATACTCAGTAGGTTCAGTGTTCCTACTGAGAGTCCAGTGTTTTCCTCAGATTATTGTAAGTCTTTAACTAATTTCCATACCTCTGAAAAACTTGATATTAATGGGTTTTGCCAGTGTTCTTGTTACTTTTGTGGAGTACCTTTTCAGACGGCCTTATCCACTATCCAGCATTCCAACGCCTTTCTCTGTGTTCCAGCATAAAATTTTAGTGGGATACTTACCATTATTTTAAACTCAGGATTACTGTCACACAGCAGTACAGCATTAATGATTCCTACTCGTGTCCCAAGAGACCACTCCCTTTTTTTTTTTTTAACAACAGAGGCAGTCCAAGAAGAATCTAGAAAATTCACGATCACTGCCCTCTATCCAGCCAAACGTTCTTCCAGGGGATTCCCTAGGAATGCTTCCTAAAACTGAGCTAACAAAGAGAAAAATGATTAGAATCCGGAATACTTTTAGTAATAAGTTTCCCACATTACTAAATTTATACTGGCTGCAACACCTGGAAGTCGGTTCCTGGTGAGATGGCCTCAATTTCAATTCTATCGTTGCCGGTGCTCAGCTACTTGAAAAGTTGTAGAAATACAGGCTTTGACCATTGTATTCATCACACAGTTAACACCTGCTGAGGAAGGGCATGCAGAGCTAGTCGTACCTTCCGATAAACTATTCTAGAGAAGAGTGTGCAACAGGGAGCCACAAGAGAACACATCCTTTCAAAAGGAGAATAAAAGACTCAGAGGCCCAGCACTGCCCCCAAATGACAGAGTATTCCCACTCATTCAGGGTCAAAGCTGGACCATCCACCTCACCGACATCCCGCTCAAGCTTCTCCTACCCTGTGGAGCCACTGTGAATCAAGGGCTAACACCTAACACAAGACAGTAATTTAGAGAATGTGCTCAGTATATTCTGCATGGCCCAGAATCATACTTACTCTTTCCTCATCTAGCTCTCTCACTTTGCTAGTTAACGATCGTTTCTCCATCTGCCGAGACTAAAAGCAAATCATGTTTGAGAATGGGACAGAGATGTTTCTGTTCTTCGTGTTTAAGAACTTGCAGCCCTGCTGCCAAACAGTGCACTCCCATTTTGCCTTCAGGAACTTCCATCCCCCTCCAAGCCCAATCCCCCACCTTGACACAAATGGCCTGCATCCCCCACCCCCCACCACTGCC
>RJWJ010046974.1:0-11148 GCA_004363605.1 Indri indri
AGAATAAATATTGCTTTTTTTCCCTCCAGTAGTCCCTTAACAGAATTTTTTATTTTTACTCTATAACAAATTTTCTTATTTGTTGAGTCTTGGGCATATCTCCATGGCTTTTGTTTAATAAGGAAAGAGTTCTGTTTCATTGGTTTCAGGTTACTGGGCAATTTTGCATAACTGGTGTAGGTTTGTGTCTCAGTTGCTACAGAAAAGCAAACACCCACTTGTGTTTCTCTTGATGAATAATTTGTCTAATCTTTATGTAACCCCTAGAGAACCAAAGAAATTTAAAAAATTATTTTTCTTACTTTCCAACTTATTTCTCTTATGACTCTGGCATAGGGAGCATGACTTTTAGAAGTTTAATCTGCCTAGAAATGGTATGAGTTGTTTTTGAGAAAAATATGAAATATATTTAAGTGGCAATGAAGTAGCAAGAAATACTTCTAGTTTCTACTGCAGAGACAGTGCTCTTACAAAAAGACTGTAGTGGGTATTTCATTTCAACATTCATTGAGCAACTATACCTATAGGACACTGGGCCGTTTACCATGGAACTGCAAGATAAATGGCAATCTTTTCACTGCCCTTAAAGACTGACCATCTATGGCAATTGAGGTAGCGGTATAATGACATTGCATGGCAGAGTGGATCTAGCCCAGGTTTTGGAGCAAGAAGATCTGGGTTTGAACCCAGCTCAAGGATCCAAACATATTTCTTTTTAGGATGGAATTGCATTTCAGTGAAAGGGATTGTTGCACTGTTGCAAAGATCTCATGTTTCCTTTCCAAAGGAAGAAAACTGGAACACAGGGTCAGAGTTCAGAACACTTAGAGGGCACCATCATATGGACATGGAAGAAAACTTCATCACAGAAGCCCCAGTCTCTGAGTAAGCTGTGGACATTCGTAGTGCACCTACTCCTGACCATTTCTGTATGTGAGAGCAGAGGCAGCAAGGAAGATGCACACTGTTGGTTGACTGACCCTGTTGTCTGAGAATGGGAAGGAGGATCAGAAGAGAAGAGAGAAAGACTCAGTCCAGCTACATTATCTTACATAAGGAGATTAGATTAATCAATTAATTAGTTACAGCTGAACTTTTTATTTATTACATGTTTTGAGCTGAAACATATTCATTATCGAAACAGTGAGATTCCAACACATAAGCTTGAAACTATGCCTCACTTTTTTCATCTTACTAACCACAAACAGAGCAAATATCCTTAACACATACCTTCTGTGTTTGATTGCCTCCTCCAGAAAATGTGAAGCTCTATGAGGATGTAAACCTGTCCATTTTGTTGACATTTGAGTACCAGTTCTTGTAACAGTACTCGACTCAGAGTAAAAATTCAATAAATATGTTGCATTAACAAGTAACAAATGACTGGTCAAAATGACGACTGAATGGAGTAATATAATATATTATGAAAAGAATTTTGCAAATTTTACAGTGCCACACCAACATTTTCAAACGTGCTAAATGGGAGGGATTACATCCAAAAAGGCCTTATAAATTAAATATTTTTGCTGTTTTTTTAAAATGTAGAAAGAAATTAAATAAGCATAAAAGGAGAGGAAGGAAGATGTATTCTGACACTGAGAACAGAAAGGGTATGGTGAGGGATGTGGATTTGTACACGGAAAAACATAATGAGAGAGCTATTAGGGCCCTAATGTCTCCAAATATTTGTTCCCTGAAACATCAAATTTCATAACTAATCATTAGCCTCTAATGTCTCTGACTTGTATTTATTACATATATATGTCAAAAAGACAAATAATGTTAAAAGGCAAATAACAATTCAAAACATTTCCCTGTTCCCATCCCACAACCCTACTCCCCCAAACCAATTGATTTTTAATTTTTGTTAGTTTAATTTTGTTGTTTCTTTTTGTATTTACCTCTATTGTCTCCTAAATAATATACTTACACTATAACCTCTTGATTTATCAGTTTTAGACATTATCAATTTGACATTATTCAGAAATTACAGTCTAGTTGTAGAAATGTGGATGAACGTTTAGCTCCTTTATCTACCTCCGGCCTAAATTTCTCTTTCCTGTTTTTCCAATATAGTTACCTTTCTGCTTTTGTGTTGTATCAAAAATCAATGTCTATCTTATTATGCTTGTTTTACTATTGAGCCAAAAATCATGCTATAAACACATTTCTTCCCTTAGTTACAATTTCTTACGTTATTTTTCCCCATTTGCTTTCTTTTGAGGGCATCCATTACTATTTCTTTTCATGTTTCAACAGCCTTCTCCAGTATCCATCAAAAATTTCCTTTCACTCAAAGCATTCATTGGTAGTTTGCCTGGAGACTCTTTCTTAGTGAATTCCTGTTGTCGGCTCCAACATGAACCAGGTGTTCTCTAGGCCAGCTGTCCCCAACCTTTTTGGCACCAGGGACCGGCTTCATGGAAGACAATTTTTTCATGGATGGGGTGGGGATGGTGGTTTAAGGATGATTCAAGTATAATACATTTATTGAGCACTTTATTTCTATTATCATTACATTGTAATGTATAATGAAATAATTATACAACTCACCATACTGCAGAATCAGTGAGAGCCCTGAGCTTGTTTTCCTGCAACTAGGTGGTCCTATCTGGGGGTGATGGGAGACAGTGACTATAAATACAGATGAAGCTTAAAGCTTCACTAGCTGGCCCGCTACTCACCTCCTGCTGTGTGGCCCCATTCCTAACAGGCCATGGAGCTCTAGGCTGTTTACAGCCATTATTCTGGAAGTTCTCTTCATTGTTTTGTTGTAGAGCTCTGGTTTCCTAAATTTTGTGTCTTTCTGTTTTGTAACTAGAAATTCCAGGGGAGTAGCTTTTAAAAAGTCAGGTTTGTACAAAAGCTATGAAAGACACAAGAGATTTCAGAAGCGATCTAGTTCAGTTCTTTCATTTTACTGGTGAGAAAACTGAGGCTTAGGAAGGCAAAACAGCTTGCCCAAGAGCTCCAAATTGGTAGTAGCAGAGTAGAAATTGTGACTTACCTTGCCTCTAGGTTTAGAGATTTTTTAACACTTTTAGAACACTGATAATTCAATATGCACATGGGAAAAGAAGCAGATACTCTCTGTCCAGCCCAGAGCATGGAAGCTCTCATCTTTTCTATAGAACTTACAGCCTTTTTTCTGTGTCATATGTCACATTCAGTTCTTCAGGGATGTCCTGGTGGATAGTATTTTTTTTAAGATGGTAAACCACACTTCCCCCATATTTAAATACTGCAGTGAGAGAGTTTCCTGCAACACAATGATAGGCCCTTATTTTGAGTGGGTTAGCTATGCATTTCAGGAAACAATATGTTAATGTTTCTGAATTCAAATATGCTTACAGATTGATGAATTGAGACTTTTTATGTTTTTTTTTTTTTTACTGTACTTTTGATTTTTATATGTTGCTAACTAAGGAAATATACAATGTGACTTTCTGAGTCAACAACTGTTGATACTCATGAATTGGCCTCTCTAGTGCAGCTTCCGGATAAGCATTGTTGCAGTCGTGATTAACATAGCTAGAACTGTTACAAACAGCTGTGCAACTATTACCACCACCAATTAAAGTGTAGCTCCAGATGTTCTATACTCAAAACTATAGCCCTACAAGGTGGCTGCTGCATGGAGCTGATTACATTAAAGCTGTCAGTTTTAGCAGTATCTTATGAGTCTTTATACCAGGCAACCATTAGCTCTCACATATTTACAATGTTCATGTCCAAGCTAATTGCAGTCATAGCTTACACAGTCCAGAAGAGAGGAAAAAAGGGCGATATTAAACGGGTCCACTTTTCACTGAGGCTTATGAGGATTTCCAATAAGGATGGTGAAGCAACTGGAAGCAGCCTTTCAACTCCCTTGCTGGGTTTTCTGCACACTACACATCCCTTCCTGGACAATTAATGCCATGATTTCAGAAAATAAGCAAACTACTCATCAGGAGATGTTTGTCAGCATGATATTTCCATCTGAAAGAATAATTCATCCACAGAATTTAAGGGATATACCCTCTCCTAAAGTGAGGTGAGAATGCGCTTATTGACTACAAATTGATATGGCCTAAGAAGAGAAAAATGTTAATTTAAAAACTTTTGCCCAATATTTACATAAACATCAGTAGACACACATTCTGACACTGATAGCTCCCAGAGTCAAACCTGGAATTCAGAAGATTTACAAAGGGGGTCAGGGAAGGAGATGTGTGCTTGTTGGCCTTGAAAGGGCACCGAGAGTTCTCTGGATAATTATATAAATCACCTAGATTACTATTGTGAAGAGGAGTCTAAGTATGTCAATGACATTTATGTAAAATATGATTTTTTCTGGACCTAGTTTCATACTCACAGAGAATACTTGTATGAAAGTTATTTTTGTTTTATGTTTAATTCTATATTTATTCATTTCATAAGCAGAAGGAATCCTCATTCTGTACTTCAAAGATTGCAGAACTTGTTTTTTACTAAAATCCACCCTGGACTGTTCTGCAGAAGCCTTGGATCTCCTTTCCTCTCTTACCACCTTTTCTGGCATAAATATTGGCCAAATAACTTAGACTTGCTTTACATTCAACCCCACTCATGCTCTGGGGTGGGGATGGAGATGGAGATGTCACAAGTGGGGGAGAAACTACAAGATAGAAATGTATTGTGCTGGTTTGCAAAGGAGAAATATTTCAGGTCCAACTACCAAAACTAGAATTTGGGTCCTCATTATATTTCAACCAATTTTAATAGACCATTAACTAATTTCCCATGCTTCCCCTGACCCCTGTTGTCCCCACGCTTCAGTTGATCCTATATCTGCTTCTAGACTGAGCTCTGGACAATTCTGACCATGCTGCTCTCTCATTCTCCTTCTCAGAGGTCCTCAGTGGCATTCCCTCGAACTGAAACTCGTATCTCTCCACAGTATGGTCACAAACTACTTTTCACTCAGATCTAGCTTCAGTTAACATTAATTTGAACATTTACATTGTCACTTAATCATTCAAACAATATCAGGTGAGCTTTCTATCCTCATCTGAGATTCAGAGATTAAAAGTCTTGACGTAGGTCATTTAGTGCATAAGCAGCAGGATTGAGACTTGGATCTTTTGATTCCAAAGTCACTGCTGTTTGCAGGATGACCCTGGTAGGTTTATCTTATTGTTCCCTTAACATGCAGACCAAGGTGGTCCTCGTTTACACCCAGCCATCCCCAAGTTCTCAATGTTGTGTATTTGCTCATTAAGTCTATTCTTCCTAGATGTCTTTACCTTCAAATCATTCCTGCCTACTAAAATTAAATTCATCTTTAAGTCCCATTTCATAAGTTGTAGTCTCCATGTGGTCTTCATTGATCTTGCTTGTCATATTGCTTTTTCAAGCTCACTGGGACTTATATTAAGATTATTTGGGCCTTTGGCTTACACCGTTGCTAGGGTTTGTATGTATCCCCCAAAGTTCATATATTGGAAACCTAATCTCCCAATGCAACAGTGTTTTAGGAGGTGAGGCCTACAAAGAGGTGAGTAGGTCATCGGGCCTTCACCCTCGTGAATAGATTTATTGGGGTGGGTTCATTATTGTGAGACTGGGCTTGTGATAAAAGTGAGGTTGGCCGCTCTTGCTCTTGCTCTCCCTCAGGCTCTGTTGTCCTTCTGCCTTTGGCCATAGGGTAATGCAGCACAAAGGCCCTCACCAGATGTGGGCCCCTTGATCTTAGACTTCCCAGCCTCCAGAAATATAAGAAATAATTTTTTATTTAATAAATTACCTAGTCTGTGGTATTCTGTTATAGCAACACAAAACAGACTAAAACAACCACCATCGTCTTTGTTGGCATGTAGTGTTGTGGTTAGTACATGGACCCTGGATCTAGACTTCCTGGGTTGAAATTCTGCTTTTGCCTCTTGTTGGTTGTGTGAACTTCTGCAAATTAATCAATATTTCTGTGCTTTATTTGTAAAATGGAGTGGGTGAGCAGTGCCTATTTTGTGGGTTGTTGTGAGCAGAAAGTGAGTTAATATTTATAAAGGACTTAGAACTGTGTACCTGGCTTAGAATAAACATTCTCAATTTTTAACTTATAGTTGTAATTGCCGCTTTCCTAGTTTTTATATCACAGCCCTCTCTATGTTTATGTTCTCATATCATACAAAGTATGAATATAATTTTTTAGAATCCATTTCCATCTAATTTGAAAGTAGATAGGGGACAATTGTGTATCTAATTAAAGTATAAATTTGGAAAAAGAGATAAAATTGCATAACTGGACCCTTTTCTTTATCTTGATTTCTCTACAACTGTGCTACTATTGTACTTCAATATTCTCCATTCAATCTGTGCCCACTTTTCCAGCTGGCTCTCTTTGTACTGTCACATGACCGTGATTCTACCAGGGTTTTATGATGCTAATGGAGATACAAAAGCACCTATCATTTTTGTGTGTGATAGAAAGGTAGGAAGAGTACAGTTATGACAGGAAAAATGAATCAAGGTTTAAACTTACCCTTAAATAAGAATACTGACCAGAATCCAAAACGATTTTTTTATGAAGGAATTCAAAGTTTTACAATTTTTATTCCATTATCAAATTATATACAGATGAGATGGGAAACCTTGGCTTAGCAGATGTTTACATAAAAAATCTGTATCTAGAAAATTAAAATGACTATTGAGAGAGATACTTTTGGTTGATAACCCCAACACCTATTCACAATCCATTTTCCTTGCCCTGTTTTGTCTGCCACCCTTCCTGGTAGGAGTAGACACACAACACGCTTCTGGCTCTCGAAATGTAAGCAGTTGTTTATTAGGGAGGAAGTTCCTAGGAAAGCTTTTTGTTTTCTTTTGATGCTAGCATCCATTTCTTCCTTTTCTTCTCTTTCTTTTTTTAAATATCTCAATGGTTATGATGCCTGGAATTACAGCAGTAATCTTGTGAGCATGAGAAAAGAAAAAAAGCCAACAGAAGTAGAGAGGTGGCTAATATTTTGGAAATGCTAAATCAAAACTAGCAGCATCTATCTCTAGACTTCTTGTTACATACGGGAAGAAAATCTCTCTTTTTAATGTCTTACTTATTTGGATTTTTCTGTAACTTGCTCCTGAAAATATCCACAATCAATACAACTATTAAACTCAAAATAAGCTTACAGTCATCAGCTGCTAAACGTCAAATGCAACCTTAGGGGTGTGTTGCTGGAAGTAGAATATACAGATCCTTGACATTATTGCTATAATAATCACCACTTTTTACCATCTACAGCATTAAAAATTTGTAGGTTTCCTTAGCAAGAGAGGTAATAGTAGGAAGTCAAATATTTCTGTTTGAACTTATAATATTTCTTTCTCTTGTATATTTATTAGAATGAGGTTTGGGTTAAATGACTTTCATTTTCAACAACCAGATATGATTTGAATATATTCTGTCATGCAAAAAAAAGAGATAATTTATATTTTTAAATTCTTTTAAGACCCTTGCATAACCAAGAAAACACAGAAAAGCAGTGTTATGTAATTAAAAGCATCATGTTTGAAGTCACATGGGCAGGGTTTGAATACTGATGTAATCATTATAACTATATGCCTTAGGACAAATTATCCATTTTCCCTGATACTTAGTTTTCTGATCTGTGAAATGGGAATAATAACAGTCATTAACTTACATTGTTCCTGTGAAGATTAACCAAATATGACAGTTTGACCATTTAGTATAGTAAGATTTTATCAAGTGTTAGTTACGGCCGGGTGTAGTGGCTCACACCTGTAATCCTAGCATTCTGGGAGGCTGAGGCGGGAGGATCACTTGAGCTCAGGACTGTGAGAACAGCCTGAGCAAGAGTGAGGCCCTATCTCTATTAAAAATAGAAAAATTAGCCAGGCGTCATGGCGCGAGCCTGTAGTCCCAGCTACTTGAGAGGCTGAGGTAGGAGGATCACTTGAGCCCAGGAATTTGAGACCAGCCTGAGCAAGAGTGAGACCCTGTCTCTACTAAAAATAGAAAAAATTAGCCAGGTGTCGTGGTGTGCACTTGTAGTCCCAGCTACTTGGGAGGCTGAGGCAGGAGGATCACTTGAACCCAGGAGTTTGATGTTGCTGTGAGCTATGATGATGCCACTGCACTGTAGCTGGGGTGACAGAATGAGACTCTGTCTAAAAAAAAAAAAGGTGTGATAATCTCTTTCCCTTCTCATCTCTTAGATAATACTTTCATACCTCTTTCTTTCTCCTTAAACACCCACACACCTTCCACCTCACTCTTAGCTGAAGACCTTGCTTCCTACTTCACTGAGATACCGAAGAAAACTTTTATATACTTCATCAGCAAATCTACCCACCTTCCAGCATCTGTTTCCACATACTCTGTCATCCTCCTGTTAACATAAATATGCTATTTATGTTCCTATTTTAACTAACCCCCTACTTTTATATTTGATGCCATTTATTTTTGCATCCTCTAGGACATTGCACTAAGAATGTTCAGTTCTCTCCTGTTTCCTCAAATTTTCACTCCCTACTGGATCATTCCCCAAAACATACAGGATACTATTTTTTCTATCACATTGAAAAACAAAACAAAACAAACTTTTCTTGATGCCTTTCCAATGACAGCTACCATTCTGATTATTTGCTTCCTTTGGCAGCAGTTGGCAATACTCCCCTCTTTAAATCCTCTTTTCCCATTCTCTCCTAAATCTATTCAAATTAGGTATTTATCCCACTCCACCAAGAACAATCTGGTGGCAGTCACCAATAACCTCTGCATCGCCAAATCCAGTGATCAATTATGTTCTTATTCTACTTGACCTATCAGCAACATTTGAGCCAAACGCTTACTATGTCCCTTTTGATACATTTTCTTCATTTGGCTTGCAGGTCATCACACTTTCATAGTTTTCTTCTTAACTTTCCTCCTCACTCTCCCCTCTTCCTCCTCATTCTTCAAACTCTTGAGGTAGGAATGACCAAGGACTCAATTTCTTCTCATCTTTTCTTCCCTTGGTTTTAAAATAGCATTTAGATGCCAGTGACTCTCAAATTTATCTTTCCTATCCAGTTCTCCCTGACTCTACACTAATTTATCCAACTGCCAACTCAATGGCTACTCTTGTTATATATTAAAAAATCTAAAAATCGATGTCTCAAACTAAACTTACAGTCCTTTCTCCAAACACTGTCCAAACATAACCTTCACCAGCTTAATTGGTAGTAACTTCATCCCAATTGCTGTGGCAAAAAACTTTTAATCATTCTTTCTCCCTGCCTCCCATACCTCACACTCAATCTTTCAAGAAACTTGATCATTAATATATCCAGAATATATTACTATATACCACCTGAACTGTTATTAACATTTAAGCTAAGCCTTTTCCTGGATAACTGCAACAACCTCTATCTGGTTTCATACTTTTCACCTTTTCCACTTACATCCTATTTTCTAGCCAGCATCCATAATCATCTATTTTACTTAAAACTTTAAGTAAAATCATGTCACACTCATATTTAAAATCTTGCAAAGCTTTCCCACTTAACTCTAAGTGAAAGTCATTAAAATGGCCTTCAGCTTGGCTCTAATTTTTTTCTTTTCATAGCTCTTTTTACTTTATGACATAATTTATAATTATTTTTCTATCACATTTGTGTTCTATCTGCTTTTCTCTTCTAAAACATAAGATCCTTGAGGGTAGACATCTTTTTCTATTTAATTAACTGATGTATTCCAAGTGTAAAGAACAATGCTAACACATAGTGGGGGGTAAATCAATGTTTGAAAAGTAAACAAGTATAAATGTTGTTGCTGCTGCTGCTGATTAAGCCAGGTAGGTTGTAGCATTTTAAGAATCTTGCTTTTTTCATTATTTAATATTGGACATTGCATCTACCTGCACATTTTTAAAGCAAAATTTTCCGATATGTGATTTTTGTTGATAATTAACTGTAAGGAAAAAATCAGATATGAAAATTATTACTTTAAGAGAAATAATATTTACTTCAAAACTATTACAACAGCGGAGAGAGATCAAACTCAACTCTGGTGAAGTATGTTTAAATACTGGGTGAGCTAATGAGAAAGTACTAGAGAACATTGGGATGGGAGATGTTAATCAATATGATTAAGGCCATCTGTGTTTGCTAATTGGTTGGCAATTGGTTATCTAGGTTAGGTTCCTACCCTCCCTCAGAGACTGGGAGAAAGGAGCCCTATCTTTCTTAGTGATTATATTTCAAAGGTCCTTGAGAAAGACATTCGGAGGTTGCAGATAATTTATATATCAAAGTGGAAGAGGAAGAATTTACAATTGCAAGCTTTCTAAAGTTAATGTTTTAAGAAAAAGGAGGACAGGTACCTGTAGTCAGGAAGAAGCTTATCTAAAGTTTAGGAAAGCTAAGGGAATGTTAAGGCTGTCTTCATCATGAGTAGTAGAACAAATCTAGAGAAAAATCTGAGTTTTATAAAGTGTAACTTTTTTTTTGATAGCTCAATTTCTATGTCACTTGCATAAAAATATCTACTTAGATTGGTTTAAATTTTCTTAGCCATGAAGGCTAACATTCTCCATGAACTATTTTCATGGTCTTTTATTTTAAAAACCATTTGTGCTTTAGTTTGTTCTCTTGGGAAAACAAAAAGTAAACTTCACAAAATGTTGATGTCATCAGCACAGTGAAGATAGAAACTCCTATGATTAAGAATTCAGTTGGTCATGGATATGTCATTTGGAGGACTATGAAATGAAAATAGAAAGGCAAGAGATACAATATATGCAGGGCTTAGGGAATGTCCAACCACTGTCTCACAGTGCAGCATGGCATGCATTGTAATGCAAATTATATAGGTTTGTTGCAAATTACTGAAATGTCAGAAAACATTTCAATCTTTTCCCTATCTTTTTCAGCCCTAATGTCCTAAGACTCATATTCAATTGGGCTATTCGGAGCCTCCTTTGAAATACGCATTAATTATATAAGAACTAAATTCTAAGGTAGGGAAGTAATTGCCCAGTTAGTGGTGTGATTAATCTCTCTTAAACACATTGAAAATACTTTTAAAATTATTATACCACTTTTAGCTTCCTTCTCCTTGTACACTAAAATTCCAGCTCCTTAGAACAGGCTACACAATCATTCATAATGCCTACCTCAAACTTCCAT
>RJWJ010046975.1:0-11145 GCA_004363605.1 Indri indri
CTCCCAAGAGCCCTCCTTCAGACTGTGCTAATAAAAGGAAACAAAGGGAGAAGTCAGAAGGAAGTGGGTGGGACAGTCAGTGAGTGAGTTGGTTTGTTTCTCTCCACTGGCTGAGACAGAACCATTTTATTCTACAATAAAGAGCTGCTCTTGTGAAACTGCTCCCTGCCTGAGGTTACTCAGTTGTATTGGTCTTGCTGGTGATTTTTTAAAAAATTGAAACTTGCATTGGCCAGGTATTATAGGAGGAGGAAAGACAGTCAAAAAGTCACCATGACATACTAAACAAGAAATTTCGAAAGTTTAAATCTGGGAGCAGAAATAGGAGAGCATTCTATATCCATTCAAGGGATATTGCAAAGGAAGAAATAACAGCATTTGAAGACAAAAGGATATAGAAATTTGCTTTTCCTTTTCAGTAACAAAAGTTCTAGTTGACATTTTGGCCTTTTTCTATGTGTATAAACCTTGTCCAAATCAACTAAGAATAAATTGTTTGCTCGAAAAACAACAAAATTAAATAATAACTGTCACTATGTTTTTAAAAATCTCATTTTTATCTGAAATCCTTATAAAAGTAATCAATATAACCTAGTAGTAAATCACTGGATCTTGAATCCTGATTTTTCCCATGACAGATCAATAAAACCACATTATATCAGTGATATCAACTCAAGTTTTCTATAAATCTGAAAAAAAATAATGTCATTTTTCTTTGGTTAGAATTGATGGAATGCTTGATCATGAAAATATATAAAGTATTCTATTGCCTTATCAATAAATAATATAGTTGGTCAATGAATGACTGTGTAAACAATTTTAAAAAAGAATTTCCATATAGTTCTGAGCAATTATCAGGCTTTGTTCTAACAAGAACCAGATCTAACAGACATGCTTGAAACAGATTCATTTGAAGAGCTGTTAAACAAATGTGATGTGAAATATAAATTTTGAAGGGGGCAAAACTATTCATCATAAATGAGTAGCACTGAAAATCTATTCTGTAATTGGTCATCAGGAGCTCCAATAGCCGTGACAGATCTCACCAAATGTAATTACTGGTGCATGCCAACCACAGAATTTCTTATTTAAATTGTATCTTAAAAATCATTGAAATGGAAAGTATAATTTGCAATGCTCGGATCTTTCATTTGACCCAGAAAATCCCATATAGTTATCTGAAATTGTTTGAACAACGTATCAAGCTTTTAATCACAGTGCTTATAACTACTGCCTGATAGTTTTAGAAATGCATTTGCTGTATTCATATGTACAAACATGGGTAGATCTTTTGAACTAGAATACCTTTAATTAGAATCTACAGTTGTGCTGGTCTTTTAAAGAAAGTGAAAAACAGTACATTCCAAGCATATGTCATTGCAAGATGTGGAGGGATATTCTTTTAGAAATACCTTTTATTCTTGGAAATAAATAATCTTTTACAGTAAAAAGGTATGGGGACTAGTATTGGCAAATAATTCTAAAAATATGTCTAAACTTTATCTCTGACCTCTACCCATTTCTGTTCTTCCTTTCCCTCAAGGCAATAGCATTTCATACAAACCTTAAAATAGGCTTTAAATAAATTTGTGCATATATGGTGGACATAGAGCGTAGTTTAGAAATTGAATGCTTTTGAGCTTTGAAAAATATGCCCCAAAGAACTGAATTGCCTATTTTTGTACACCAGCAGGATGCATCATCGCTCACAAGAATACGTTCAATAGAAGTCATTCATTCAAACTGAATTAGAGATGACAGCTATGCTATTTGTTTCTACTCGTAAATTCTGAAGGTTGTTTTTACTTCTAAAGGAATTGTTTAATCAACCTAACCTTATAAAAACCTTTTTAGAAAAGGTCAGTTTATTATCATACAAAAGGCTAGTAAATAGTCTTTGATTATATCGGAATGTCACTATCCAAACCAAGCTACCACTTGCTTAATATAATTGGAGAAATAATATTTCATTTTTGTGTTCAAAAGGGTAAATGATACTAAAATTTCATATATTTGCATTAGATTACTATTAAAATGACATAACTTCCTGATTTCAACAGAAACTTTAAAAAATAATACTCAAATTATTTGGATACCCACATAACTGTTAACAAAACAAAAATGAAACAAAAACCCTTTAATCACAGAAGACTAATAAAAATTTCTACTTAGTTCTGGGCTGCACAATTTACCAGAAAGTTTGAGAATTTGAAGCAAGTTTAGAGAACAGCCATAAGGATGACTAAAAGATTGAAAAATGGATCTAATAATAAGAATAATAGAAACATTTAGACAAAGGGAGACGAGTAAGAACTTAATGAACTTTGAATTACTCAATACAGTTGAGAAGCTGTTTCTATTGCTTTCTATTCAAGTCTTCTATTACTCCACTCTGGCTAGGAATAACAGCAATAAATCCTTTTTGTTCTCTGCATTTTCATAAAAGAAGGCAATAAGATCATTTAAATGTGACAGGATCTTTTAAATATGAAGAATCATCTAAGTGTATGGAATATATTGTATAAATATCTCTGTGAGACTTTTGACATTTATTATCCTAAATTTTTCTTCTAAAGGATTGTCTTCATGGAGTATTGGATTTTAATCCTTCACTCTACAGCTCCTATAGAGACAGCTGACCAGTAATTGTCATAATTTGTGGAATGTTTGAGACTTTGTCGTTTTCATACTTAATTGATGTAGGACAGATTTAGATCATTATTGTATCTTGAATATCTGTACAAATGAAAAATTGTATTACATCAACATTTGTGATTTCCATTGCTGACCATAGCTCTAATATTTGTTCCTATTCCCAAGAGACTATATTTTTATTTTTATTTATTAAATAGAAATTCTGTGTTGCTTTCTATGGCATATGGTCTTGAACCCTTTTTTCTGGTTTCTACAGACACCTGATAGTGTGTCTTACCTGAAGTTATAGATTAACACTTAAGTAAGTGTTCAATTATTAAATCACATTACACATTTACTTAGAGAATATAAAAATATGTCTTTCCTACTTAAATTCTGGTATCGAATATCACCTTTTATGAGATATCTAGCATAGTTATTCTCTAATTGACAAGTTTCTGAAATTTCACAGCATGCATGAATATCATCACTCTGTTTCTTTTCACAAATTGGTGGTTGGCAACTCTTGTATTTGAAAACTTGGTTTGCCCAGAACTCTAAAGAATGGGGTTTGGGCCAAAGCTTAACTACAAGTCTAAAGGCCACATTTTATGAAACACACACACACATATAAATCCCAAATTGCTTGCCAGATTTTACTGCTGTTAGCTTCCCACAATATTCTAAAAAATATCAGACAAACGGGCGTCAGTATGATTAATTCTGATGATTACTTAATTTTTTTTCTATGCACAGTGACCTCTGGAAGCTCTGAGTTCAGTTGACTATGCATAGAGTCTCTTCAGTTAACTGAAGTGTTTGTAAATAAATGATATCTTTTCTCCATTAACATGTCTCCATCTTGACCTACAAGAGTGGATTGTATGGTTAACCTCAGATGACTAATTTGTCTTTTTCTTTAACCCATTGCAAGAGAGCAAGAAGTTCAGAGAAACACAGAAATATTTAAAAATATATACATATTCAGGAACTACTGCAGAGAGTGCACTTATGCTGAATTTAATCCAAGTTTCCTACTAGTTTCTATTTTTTGTCATGAAGCTCAAAGTCCAATAAATAATGACAACAAATAACATTTGAATTGTGACTTACAGATTAGAAGCTAGTTTCATTTGTATTATCTCATTTTACTGTCACAAAATTCTTATGGCCTAGGTATTGTTGTTCTCATATTACAAATGGGAAAACTGAGACTTAGGCAGGTAAAGTAAATTGTCCCAATCTCAGACAGAAGATCTCCATCTCTGAATCCTTGGCCACCACCATGACTAATAATGTGCACATAAATGCAAGTGACATGAATCCATACATGAACAGAGATGCTACAATCACTTCTTGAATGTGGCAAGTAACCCCAAAAGCATAAGGAACAAAAGTAAAAATAGGCAAATAGGATTGCATCAAACTAAAAGATTCTGCACAGCTAAGGAAATAATCAACAGAGTGAAAAGAAAACCCACATTATGGGAGAAAATATTTGTAAAACATCCATCTGATAAGGGGTTAATATCTGAAATATATAAAGAATTCAAACAACTCTATAGCAAGAAAAAAATAGACCAATTTAAAAATGGGCAAAAGACCTGAACAGACATTTTTCAAAAGAAGATATAGAAAGGCCAACAGATACAGGAAAGGACCTCAACATCACTAATCATCAGGCAAATGAAAAGAAAACCACAATGAGCTATACCTTACACCTGTAAGGATGGCTTTTATAAAAAAAAAATAAAGATAAACTTCGGCAAATATGTGAAGAAAAGGAAACCCTTGCACACTGTTGGTGGGAATATGAATTAGTATAGCCATTACAAAAACCAATATGATAGTCCTCAGAAAATTAAAAATATCATATGATCCAGCAATCCCACTTATGGGTAAATATCCAAAGGAGATAAAACTGGTATATTAAAGAGATATCTGCACTTCCACATTGGTTGCAGCGTTATTCGCAATGGTCAAGATATGGAAACAACCTGAGTGTCTGTCAGTGGATGAATGGATAAAGAAGCTGGTGTATATACACAAGGGAATACTATTCAGCCTTTAAAAAGAAGAAAATCTTGTTATTTGTGACAACATGGATGAACCTGGAGAGCATGATGCATAGTGAAACAATTCAGGCACAGAAAGACAAATACCACATGATCTTGCTTACATGTGGAATCTAAAATTATCGAACTCATACAAGCAGAGAACAGAATGGTGGTTACCAGCAGCTGGAGGTGAGGAAGCGGGATGGAGAATGGGGAAGATATTGGTTAAAGGGTACAAAAAATTTCATTCGATTAGACAGGATGAATAAGTTCTGGAGATTTATTATACAGCATGGTAACTGTAATTAATATAATATATAGTATACTCAAAAATTGCTAAGAGAATAGATTTTAAATGTTCTTATCACAAAAAAATGATAAGTAGGTGAGGTGATGGATATGCTAATTAGTTTTATTTAATAATTTCACTATGTATATACATACATGAGGATATCACACTGTACACAATATATATAATTTGTCATTTGTCAATTAATTAATTTAAATGCGACAAGGGGATTTCTCCAAGTTCCAATTTGCTTAAAGATCACCTCTCTGGTTCATAATATTGTTCTGGTCAAAGGCTGTGCATGTGCACTTCAGAGCAAAATAAAATAGTACCTATATAATTAATTAGAGAGTTCTATCTATAAACAATATCAGGTACCAGAAAAGTATCCTAATTATATATTATTTCTTTAAAAAGTGAAATAATATCTGTATAACTAGAGTTATAGCTACAAATTATATTAGCTAGTGAAAAGTAACCTTTTCCCCATTATATCTGAAAAAAGGGGAAATATATATTTAGTTTATGCAATATTTAAAAATTTTAAAATAATTTACTCTTTTAATTTCTTTCATAATTTAAAACTTATTTAAAGTGTAGTTTTACCTAGCTCATAATGATATTAGTTCTTTACCAAAGTATGTATTCAATTTTGTATTGGTTAGATAACATTAATTGCTATCATAAGCTCCAAAATTTCAGTGGCTACAGCAGAAGTTTATTTCTCAGTTATACAGTAGTCTGATCTGGGTGTTCCTGGTTGGCTGCTTTTCTTTCCAGGGTAATTCAAAGACATAGTTGACTTTCGTCTTATGGCTATTCCTTCACATGGGAACTCATTGTCCCCTAAGATGACAGAAAGAGTAGAAAGCTTAGAGAAAACATGCCATCGACCTCTTGGAGCAGAATCTTTCTGCTCATGGTTCCATTGGCGAGATCTACTCCCACACCTCATGTAAATAGAAAGGGAACTGTAATTCCTGACCCAGAAGCTGCTTCCCAAGGATACCTCTGTGTTATGGCAGGCAGTCCTGAATTTTGGTGGCTAGCTGGCATCTCTATGCAACTATGAAAAGACATCTGCCTACCTTTGTTCTCTCACACACAATTCATCGTTTTTATCTCATTTTATATCATATATCTACAGTTCGGAGGCTATGCGAATACATTTCATTTGGTATATGAATGCAATCTGAATTTCGTTATTTATCCTATGTGTGAAAAATGAGAAAATCTTGTTCTCCCTCAGAATTAATTTTGTTTCTATAAATGGGATTTTGGAGTTGAACATTTATCAAACCACCCATGAACCATGATGAAAGAATTCTCTAAAGCAAAGATAGACTATGTAATAATACAATCCTAGATATTTGTTCATTTTCAAGTATTTTACATCTAGTGTATACTTTTTTACTTTCTGCATAACTACATAGTGGAGAAGAGGGCTAGACTTAGAGTCACTTTTTCCCTCTGTGACCTTGAAACAATAATAAAATAGTGCCTTTTCATTAAATAGGAATAATAAAACCTATAATAACATTGAACCTCCATGTCATTTTTGCCTGCTCACATAGCTTAGAAAGGTATTCGCTAAAGTTTGTTTTTACCACCAACTTTTAAAGTTAACCATGACTTTCAGATTTTAATTGTGTACTATTTGCTCTGTCTCGGCCATTTATGATGATTTTAAGACCAGCCTACACATTAGTATCAGGAAGGCTCACAGTTTGAGATGTATTTATTTTCCCTAATTTTGTTTTCTGTCTCTTAAATAACTTCTATATCCATGACACAAGATACAATGAATCTGGGTTCTATGGTTAAAAAAAAAAAAAAAAAAGTTTGCAACAACTAATGTGACATAGTAGATGCCATGTATTAGTATGTATTAATTCCATTAATATGAAAATATATGTGATATGATTTCACCACTGCACCCTAGCCTGGACAACAAAGCAAGAGTCTGTCTCGAAAAAAAAAAAAAGCATATGAATTATTTTTAAACTGTAAAGTTCATTACAAATGTAAAGGTATTATTTTCATCATTACAACTATTATTAAAGAGGATCCTAGAATTCACGACGTGTCTTGTAACATAAAGTAGAACCTCAGTCTCTGAGTGATTTACGTGAATACTAACACTAGGAACTTGAATGAATTGTATTTTGATGAACTTCACACTTTACACAAAATTCTGCTACCTTATAATATCCTTCTGAGACAAGATCTCTCTTAGGATGATCTTACTGCAGACATCCTGTATGGAGGAGATACATGTTGTCAAGTGTAAAATTTCTATAAACTGGGGAGAGCAGGAAAGAATGGAAATGTTATGCAGAATCTCCAACAATCCTGTACATACATGTGGCTAAGTAGCATATATGATAGGGGAAAAAAGAACAAAAGGAGGTAGATTTGCAGTTTTGCTATAAAATCTAGAACATACATTTAGAAGGGGTATGAGAGAGAGAGAGAGAGAGAGAGAGAGAGAGAGCAGGCACACTACGTTAAAAAAAATGTATATTTTAGATTTTTAATCCATAACATGCTATTATTTTGAAATCAAGTTTATGATTTTGACCTCTAGCATTTTAGCAAATGCTTTTACACTGTTACTGTTCTCTCTCCCATTGGAAACTCAAATAGTTTCCAATACTCAAATAGCTTATTTGTGTAGGCAACAAGCACCAGGAAAAGAAAAACTCTCAGTATAGCTGTTAGCTTGTCTACCTGGCACAGCCTCAGAGAGAGACCAATAGGTTTATTTGAATAAGTGGTTTACGTTACGGAGTCTCAGACCACCCACACAAAACATTTGTCTGACTGCTAAACCACGTGGCGTGCATGTGTATGTGAACACTCACAGAGATATATTTAACATCATATACAATGTGTAATAGAGACAGGTAGTCTTTTCTTGGCTTTTTTTTTTAACAGTAATGTGCTATGTATTTTTATTTCATCAAGAAATAAATGCTCATGTAATTCAATAACCCTACTATACGAATTTATTTTTAATTGGTCATTAAAAAGAATGTGGAAATATTTTCAATTTTTTTCTATCTTTTATGAGCTTTAGTCTTAAAAATCTGTCAGAAATAACCTTTTTTTTGCATAGAAAATTACACTATAATCCAGAGACCTAGAAGAACTATGACTCCATAAATTGAAAGAGGCAGTCCAGATTTATAGGTGAAATCAATCAAATTAATGCTTTCTTTCAAATCTGATGTCTTCTCTACCACATGTGACTACTGACAATCCAAAAGTGAAAATTAAAACAATTGGTTTTAATAGCATAATTGCATACTACTCTGTCTGAATTTGGAATTTCTGGGTTACTTGAATATGTAGTTTGCCATAATATCACTCTATGGCATATAAAGATGAGAATTTCTGGGTAATGTTTTCAAAAAAAATAAAATTTGTTTGATTTACTTTTTCTTAACCAGAAGACACTATGAGATAGTGGGAAAAGTCTTGAACTTGGATTCAGAAGCCACGAATGCTCCATCTCTGTCATTTACTTACTACATCCTTAGACAAGTTACTTAGCCTCTCTTAGACTTGACTGGTTCGTGGAAATAATATTTTTTCTTCAGGGAGTTGTTCTAAAGATGAAATACAATAACGTTTGTGGTGATTAGTTTCCAGTAGGTATTATATACAGTGTCGTGGGGTATCCCAGTTTGAGTCTAAGAGTACATTAGACTGGTTTGGGCATGTTTAGGAAATTGGCAGGGAGGACCCTCCAGAAGTCTATTTGCAATGGGACTGAGCAACCCAGGACAGTACGCTTCCTGATGGAAAAGGTACCCTGGAATGATGAGCTTAACAGACAGCCTTGGTTACTAGAGATGAAAGGAGATCCGAATACATATGGCATCTCTTTCTTGGATTTACCTGTTGTTCCAGCCCTGCTGGACTCTCATCTGGGACACATGGAAAGCAAAGAAGAAGTCAAAAGAACCTTATTAAGATCTTAGTAAAGACTTTGGAAGAGGAACAGTACTTCTTTGCTGTGATCAAAGACGTCTTCCCCATTTAAAGCAGAAACCTGATGAGCTTTAATACACCAAAGCCTCCATTACTCCAGTTGCCACAGAAGTTGGAGGTGTCTGGTAGACATCAAGGCACCCAGCAGGTTCCGGGTCAGCACTGGGAAGCAGACTTGGTCTTCGGGGTGTGTTGGACAATCTAGGGGAGGAGAGTTCCCAGGAAAACCAGAAGGACTCTTATCTCCAGGGCTGAGATCCATCAGCAAGCAGAGACGGGGCCAAGTAGATCGTTCTCATTTATGTGATTGCATCTGTCACTATGTGCTGATGATGCATGGGGGAAAAACTCAAAATACAAAAACACACTTTTATGTCATATGATTAGCCAAATTTTGTTTTTAAAAAGCTCATGTCTTGTATTCTCAAAGACCAAACATTTCTGTGAAATAGGATGTGAAAATTTTCAAACGATATTGCCACATAGCTTTTTTTCTTCTTTTCTCGAAAATAAAAAAGGATGTGAAAAACCTGGCCAAAACACACGTTGGACATATCATGAGAATTCTTTTTAAGAGCAGAAATACCTATTCATTTCATTCACTAAATCGCCAAATCTGATCCTAGGGCTGAGATGTTAAGTAATCATGGTTTTTAGTAAAAAACAATGGAATGAACATGAACACACACACACTGTCCAAGAACTTCGGACGCAAATTTGAAAAAGAGGTTGTCAAATGTATGTTTTTTCTGGTTTTGTTTTTCTCTTTTGAGGCAGTGTAGCATAAAGGAAAAATCATAAGCCCTTGGAATTTAACAATGCCTGATCCTTCCACTTAACTGGTTATAACCCTTAGCATACTGTATAACCTCATCTATAAAATGTGACGGGACAAAATTAGATAATCTGCTTGTGGCACCTAGCACAGAGTTACAGTCAGCAGACAATGTTGATTGTTTTCTGCCTTCCCAATTCCCTGCCCCCATTTCTTCCAAACATACTTTTCCATTCCAAGTACCCGCAGGCAAGATAGCAAAATGGTTAAGAAACCACTGCATGGATGTGTACCCTGTTTTTGACAAGTTACATTAAATTCCCAGGGCCTCAGTTTCCTCAACTATAAAATGGGGATTGTGACACCTTCCACATATTTTGTGGGAGTTAGATTTTATGAGAATAGATTTTTATGGGAGTTAGAAAATTGACTGCTTTGTAGTAAGACCACTAGCATTTAAGCACTATGGGAACTTTTTTGTCGCTCCTCTGTCCCCAGAACATAGAACAGGACCTGGAATAAGTAGGTACAAAATAAATATTTGTAGTAAATGAATAAATGCAGTGACATGCTTGCTTCTCTTTGCCCAACCCAAACTATCCTTATACAGACTGTGGTACCTATGTGGGTGAGTGCAGGGCAGAGGTTTAGAGATTGCATCTTAAATGGAAATAAGGAAGCCTCTCCATGACTTCCCATGACCCAAACTGTATTTTCTGTGACCCACTATCACATCCTTCCATAATAAATATATCTGCCCCATCTTGCACAGGCACAGATCTGGGTTCAATGCTTGAGCACTTATCCCCATGCTAGAGTGCCTCTTCACTGCCCTCTGTCCAGAGTGGCTGGGTTTGGAGGCTGCTGAAGAGCAATTTAGTTGCTGTGGCGCATTGTGTCCAGTACGCACTCAATAAAGGATGCATGGATCATTTTCCACGGTGCCTTGTGAATAAATGTCTTTATTATAATGAGCTCTCTTTTACAGACAGACTTTCAGCATGTTCTAGTCTTTTAACAGTAATACTGCAAATTCTGAAGTTAGATTAAGTGCTACTAGAGTGTGCTACTAGAATGTGGTATGTGCCTTGACAATCGCTAGCATGTTAGCAGACTGTACTTACTTGATACAACATAGGTGATGCATTAGGAAATCCAAGCTCAGTGTAATCGAGCTGCTTTAAAAGCAAATTATAGAAAAAATCAAACAACCCTATCAAAAAGTGGGCAAAGGACATGAACAGAAACTTTTCAAAAGAAGACAGAATAATGGCCCAAAAACATATGAAAAAATGCTCAACATCTCTAATCATCAGGGAAATGCAAATCAAAACCACAATGAGATATCACTTATCTCCAGTGAGACTGGCCTTTATCAAAAAGTCCCAAAACAA
>RJWJ010046976.1:0-11155 GCA_004363605.1 Indri indri
AAGCTGCAAGAATTCTTATGAGATAGTCTTGGGAATTCTAGAATGACTCAAATTCAAAGAGAGAAGTTTCCAACCCCATCTTTCAAAGGGAGGATAGCAAAGCATTTGGTTAATCATTCTTCTTAGTTCATTACACATTAACATTTTCGATCCTTAAACAGCTTGTATTTATAAGCTAGCTATATGTGTTTGCTTATTTGGGGTTTTTTGTTTGTTTGTTTTATCCCCATCTTAGACAACTATTCTGTTTTATGCTTTATTTGAATAGTTTACTGAAAAAATATGTATTGTTCAGGTTAATTTATTTTGAATTAGCATAAATGATATTGAGTTATGTATCTAATTATTTTTCTTTTCTTTATTACACAATCTTATTCTGTTAAAATTCATTCCTTGTATCTAATTGCACATCTATGTGCTGCAAAGTACTCAGTAGTGGGAATCCACTGCATTTTAACTATTTACCCTTCCTGTGATGGTTACCCAGAGTAGCTCAAAATCTGCTACCATTAATTTATTAGGTTTTCCACAAATAATATCAAGAATGTACTGTGCAGGCACTGTTCTAGGTATAAGAACATATATATTCTTATGGACTTATGTAAGAATGGAGAGGGAGGATTTATATGCAAGAGAAAAATTTCTGGGTCATAGAATTTTGTCAGATGGTCTTCAGTATCCCAGCAAATATCATCTCTCAGACATCTACTAACTTTGTCCATGATGCTTTTTATTAAACAATATTCATTTTTTTAAGATTTTAATTATTTATTCAATTTGGGATATGTAATACATTCACATAGTTCAAATATAAAAATATAATCAAGTCGATATTTAGAAATCTTAATCCTATCTCCACCTACTCCACTCTTCCCACATCTTGTATCCTTTCTTCTGTATCCTTCCAATGAGAAAAACCTTGATTTGATGTAATCAGATTAGTTAAATTCTTTTGCCTTTTGTCTTATGCTCTTGAAGTTTTTTAGAACGTTTCATAGTTTTTCTTAGTTTAAAGCATTTTGGTTCTTTGCCTTCTTATTATTAGATATTTCATTGTCTTAAATAATTTAAGCTTTTTCTTATTAACTTTTAAGTTATATGCAAAGGGTATAATTCTGTTTTATTATTTTTTAATAGATAAATTCTGATCTTTGTCCTCTGGAAGTTATTGAGCAGTACAGCATGTGAAGATTTTGCATATTTATATTGTGATACTTAAAATGACTAATTTTGAGAAGGTTTTTGTGAGTTAGCAAATGCTACTTCAAAATCTTTTGTGCAGTTTTGGTCTGCAGGGAGAAGGCAGATTGATTTTCTTGAGAAGCCCATGGTCTTCCTGCAAGGAAGAAACCAATTCTCTTCCAAGTTCCAGATTTAAGGGATTAAACTAGGGTGGCCACAAGAAAGTAGGCTGCAGAGAAAATAGGGAGGACCAGTGGGCCAATCCTGACACTAAATCAGAAAAGGTTAGAATAGTTGGAGTGGTTCTGGTGCACAAAGCACAAGATAAGGCCCCCAGTTGTAGGTGAGAGCCTCTGGGACAGGACGCTCCCCAGGAGTAGTGTGATCACTTGGCACTAGCAGGTGGGTCAAACAGGTGGGAATACTTCAGCCCTGCCACAGTACTCTGGACATGGTCTCCAGAAGCTCCAGAAGTAGTGGGTGTTTTCCAATGAAGAGACTCAACCTTATTTGTAAGATGCTTCACCCTTTTCAAGGATTTGCCGAATTTTCATTTCTTTCTGATCATGAGAGACCCAGGCTCCATTTCTCCCTGAGTTCTGTACATGGTGGCATTGTTCTGTGGTAGTCAGGATCTCTACCATCTCGTCTCCATGAGGCCAAACCCTGGAGCCTACAGTTCCCTGTGGGCATCTCTGGGTGAGGAAATCTAAAGTGCTTTATATCAGAGAGCCATGGCCAGGTATAACAGGAATATCCTCAACCCCTAACCCAAGCCTGAGAAATGAGCCGGGCCATCCTCATAGGAGAGCAAGATACCACGTGGAAGCTTATGGCCATCCCAAACAGAAAGCTTTGCTCCTGCCCTCAATGTGAGACAATTATTCAAAAGCCACCTTAAGCTCAGTAACCAGAATTCTCCACCACTTCCACATTAAAAGAACTAAGTCTGGCTCCTCCAGAATAAGGCTCTCAAATACACTAAAACATATGAATGTAAATAAAGTGAGGCTTTGGAATAGGATAGATCTTGCTACCACTGGCACTGGAATTTAAATTTTATGATCTGGGAACTGAGTTACATGATTTGTACTTCTACTTTATACTTGTATTAATCATGTATCCCCTAGTTACATGTATTTACAATTTTCTTTTTAAACTTTCTGTAACTTATTTTTAAAGCTAAGGATTGCCTTTTAATTATGTATAATTATGTATATATTCCACTTTTTAGTTTTACTTTTTCAATATGGTATATAAACAGCTAAGGCATATAGGGATCAGCTGTGCAGATAACTCATTCTTTATGGTGGTTCTCAGAGCCCATCCACAAAAATGAGCATCACCTGGGAACTTATTAGAAACAAACTCTGAGACTGGGGCCCAGGAAGCTGTGTTTAATAAGCCCACCAGGTGATTCTAAAGTGCACTAAAGTTTGAGAACCACTGTTCTCACCCCTTTCCATGCAGTGTGCTTCGTTATTGTCTCTGCTTGTTAGTCATGCACAGTCTCGGGCCCCTTTCCAGGCCCACTATATCAAAATCTGCATTTTAACAAGATCCCTGGTGATTCTCATGGACATTAAAGGTGAGTCTAATAAGAATTTGCCTGGTCTCATTTTTATCTCCTCTGGTTGGCTCTGTTATTGCCCTCTGGTCCCTGTAATAAATACACAAGTTTTTCCAACATAAAATCCTTTAATCCTAAAATCCTTAAGCTTCAAAATATGATTATTCCATATAGAAAGTGATATCAGCAAAAAAAAAAAAAAAATTACAAGACTCCCTGTTAAATTTAATGTCTGATCAATAACAAATACTATTTCAATGTAAGTATGTCCCATGTAATATTTGATACTTCAGAGATATTTATACAAATTATTATTGATCTGACATTCAAATTTAACTGGGAATCCTGTATTTTTATTTGCTACTTTTGGAAATTCTACATAGAGATCAAAATTCTCTCTTAGGAGAACAAGTAATTTCTGCCAACATCAAGATGAATATTGCTTAAGAACTATCTTCTTATAAAACAATTTTTCAGTTGCTTTTGGAAGAAATAGGAGCTGAAATCCTGGTGTCTACCTTCTAATAAGCCAGCATCTATATCCCTTTTTATACCTACAAAAGATAAAATAGAGCTTAGCCTTGTTATCTTCAACAAGACAATAAGCTCAAAACTGAGCTTAAGATACACAATACCCTATCTAACACTTGTAAGAAGACCTAAACTATGAAAAGACCAAAAAAAAAAAAATCATCATATTTGAAAAATATTCTCCAACATATAAAAAATTAGTTTCAACTAATTCTCTGCAGTAGGTTAAATTTTTCAGGTGCTAAGGGTTCATTTTGCAACTAAGCCAATCTAGCTTGTCCATCAATTGCCCTGAATTTGATACTCTCTCTGCTAGATATTGTTAAAAGTCCCTCCGGTCTTAGAAGGTAACTGGTTAACACTTGCTTAGACTTTTTATTTTTTTTTAAGTTAAAATTACCTGCTATGTTCCATGTTGGGGATTCAGTCAAATACAGATTCAGTGCTGGAGGAGAACTAATTCACTTTCCTGAAGAAATCTCATATTGGTTGTCCTTGGGTCCAACTCCATGTGGACATGAAGTACACTTTTATTTGGATGACAGTACCGGATGAGAGCACTCTTTAATTTCAATAATATATTATAAAGTCTGTCCTGCTCTTCTCGTTTCCAGAACTTACATAAATTACCTTAATCAGCAATATCATATTACCACAATTTAAACTCTTACTACGGGAGTACTACTGATGTATGATTCGTATTTTCTACCAAAAGTGTCCTAAAAGATAATTTAATGGATATGCTGCTAACAATGCACTCTTCTGTGCATTTATAGTCTATCATTGGATCGAATTAGAACACCAGAGACCTGGAAATTTGATCACATCACCTTGGCAGAATTGCTCTTTCTGAATTCCCTTTTCAGGTTTTGCTTTCCAATTTTATCAGTTGTCATACAAGATATAATTCTATGCATTTTGATATTCACTTACTTTTTATTTGATTAACATCATTTTCCTATTTTATGCATTTATATTATTTTTATATTAATTTTTATTTATATTAGAAAAATAGGGTAGATCTTTTTTTTATTTCATTATAAAAACAACATTCATATAATAAGATTTAGTTTAAAGAATAATATGAAAATAAATATCTTTGTACCCAACATACTGTTTAAAAACTAGGTACCGGTTGTACCTTAAAAGCACCATTCGTGCAAGTTCTTAATTTCATCATGTTGACCATCCTGCTGCTAGAGTGAAGTGCTGGGATGAATACTTCGATAAACATTCTTTTTCTTTCTTTCTTTACTGATTTTATCATACATGGTTATTTGCCAGCTTCTGATCTTTTATGAAGCTGGGATTATTTTGTATGAATTCCTCTGAATCTTATTTTTTGCTCAATATTATGTTTTTGATATTCATCCACACTGATTCTTCTTCACTGCTGCACAGTGTTCTACGGTATGATTTTTTTCATAATTTATTTATCCCTGCTACCAATTATGGATATTTAGGTTGTCTTCAACTATTTGTTATTGCAAATGGTGCTATCATGATATCTTTTTTCATGTCTCCAGGTAAACAGATACAAGATATTCTCTAGGGCTTGGTACTGAAAGTGTGGTCCAGGGTCTAGTAGCATCAATGTCACCTGGAGCTTGTTAAAAATCCCCCATTCTACATCTACTGAACCTGAATCTGCATTTCAATATAGCCTTTCATGGTTATTAAAGCCTGAGAACCACTAGCCTGTGGCATATACCTAGAGGTGGAATTGCTGAACAAGTTCAATTTCATAAGAAAAAGCCCAGTGTTTTTCTCAAGTTGCTGTGCCAATTTTTATTATGACCCACCTCAAAGTTTCCCTTGCTCCAACATTTCACCAACAATGGCATTGTCAGGCTTTAAAATAGTGTAACATGGAAAATGTGGAAATGGTGTTATTTTTATTATTTTTCTGACATCAATTCTATATATAAATGCAATCGATGCTTACATATTAATCTTTTATGCAGCCATCTTATTCATGAAGTTGAGTATCGATTATTTATTGATCATCAATATTTCTTCTCTTAAAAGTGTTTTCATAATTTTGTTCACTTTTAATTTGCATTTTATCTTTTTCGTATTGATTTTAAGCTATTCTTTATATATTCTGTATGCTATTTCTTTGTTACAGGGGTTGAAAGCATTGCTACCCTGTTCATGGCTTGCAGTTTTATTCCCATATTTATGATGTTGTTGATTAACTGAAGTTTGTTTTTTAATATGGTCAAATTTATCAATTTCTTAGTGCTTATCAGATTTTTATGTTTTGTTTTGTTTTGTTTGTTTGGTGTGCTTTGCCACTTTGATATCTCTAGATGTCTACGCTTCCACATTTTTGGAAACAGAAGACATAGTGAAGTTCTTATACTACCACCCTCTCAGATCTCAGCTAGTGAGTTCCCAGTGGAAGGAGCATACACACAAGAAAAAAATAGCCACATAAGAGAAAAGGATCACTTAATATAGCTAGGCAAGGGATATGCACCCATCCTCAAAGCAAGCAGACACACTCTCACCTAGGAACCCAGTCAAAAAAAATTTTAAAAACACACTGTAAATGCAGAGAGAATGACCAGCACATGTTCAGTAGCCACAAGGAAACAAAGAGCTGGAGAGACTAGACAGACCTGTTGGCTTAAGCTAAATGTCCTAAAGTGGGGCAGACACTAATCACCTCCCTCCCTGATATACATAAACAGCTGTTTTTTTCTATCTTAACTGACTGGGCTGTGGTTAACAAGAGTGAGGCTAGTCCAGGGGTGAGGACCTGAAGCCTTAAGGTCACATGTGGCCTTCTAGGTCCTTGAGTACTGCCTTTTGACTAAATCCAAATTTTACAGAGCAAAGTGTTCCCCATCCTTGGGCTAGTCTGATTCCCAGCTTCATACTGCTCCTTCTGAGTATCCAGGGACCAATGGTTTGGTTATTTATTTCTTGCTTCCAGAAGTCTCTGAAATGGATCTCAATAGGATATTAATTTTTCACTCAGACCACACTACACCGTAAATCAAAAATTCAGACTTTATTCTATCCCCTATTTTACATTGGATTCAGGTGTGTTGTCCAATATAGCTTACCTGAAATTATACAGGTTCAAATAACAAAATGAAATATGTCCTAAACTTAAACAGTATAACATTCTCTCCCTTTGCTAAGTTCCTACTAACTGGTTTTAAATCCCCTTCCCTTTGTAATAAAGTAAATTCAAAGGCATTATTGCACAATTTTTTTTCACAATTTATTATTTCCCTAGTCTCAGCTGGAAAAATGATAAGAACAAAAGATAATACGAAAAAGTAGATTGGAGTAATTAATATACCTAATATACCTAGACACTTTTTTATTATTATAAACATTATATGGACTTAAAAATCTCACCATAAATATTCCCTTTATAACATTCCCTTTATAACATTATACTATTTCCTTATTAAAATGCAATGCAAAATAAAACTTTAATCAAGGCATTTCTATACATGAACTAAAAGTAACACAACCTGTTGTAAAAGGAGGAAAAGTAATGTGACAACAAGTTGAAAAGATTATCTTCTGAAATAATCTATGCTAGAAAAATTTTATTAAGTAACCACAATTTTTTTCTATTTAGAAATTGCCTTATATTTCTATTATTTAACAACACTCTTTTCATTGCAAATAAAAACTCCTCTAAATTTTCATGAATATGAATTTCTAGGGAGTTAGTTCAGACGAAAGTGAAGATATCTAATTTTGACAAAGTTATGGTTATGCACTATTTTATGTACTCTGAATGATACCTGGCTTTATCAACAGCCAGGAGATCTAATATGTGGATATCTGTCTCAGAGTCATGAAAACTGATTTGAAATACCTTTAACTTTTTTCTCTAAAACCCCAAACATCTAGCCCTTGGAATAAGCTGATACCTGATTCTTGCTACAGAAATAGAGAACTATAAATGTGTTATTTGTGAAAGACACAAGAGCTCTGGAGGCAAATACCCAAGGCAATCTTCATTAAGGAATAAATTCATTTGACTGGTTTGAATAATTTGAATAGCAATGTGCTGTCTCTATGCGATCTATTTCAGGCTTGAATGCAGTTGTATTGGGTTGCATAATTTATTTTATCTTATGGAAAATAGTTGAAGTTATTACCTCTTGGACTCGGCATTCAAAATACCATGCTTCTTACACTTGGATACCAATCCAGACACACAGCCTCCGTATCTTTATATACCCTCTTATTTCATCCTAGAATATTAGAGGGGACAAAACTGAAGGAGAAAAGAATTGAGGCTGTTATTGAATACATATGTTGTGCAAGAGATAAAAAGATACTGTTTTTTACTGAGCCTAGAAATAAGACACATAAATGGTGACTTTGAAGTCAGAATGTTCAAAGCTTGGTTTTTACAAGAGTTCTCTAGTTTTGATACATCCTTAAATCTCCATGAGTCTCCTCAGCAACTCGTCTGTAAAATGGGAATAATAAATTCTGCCCTTGCTACTCCACATAAAAATTTTAAGTGTCTAACCAGGTGAGATATTAAAAGGGTGTGACATGAGGTCTATAAAGCTCTACTCCATGGTTTGAAAATTAAGTATCTATTTTTTGAAATAATATTCTTTACTGGACCCAATTGTCTAGATACTGAGAGTGCAAACAAACCAGTTGACAGGCCTCTTTGCAACACACCTACCTCTTCCAGTTCTTCACCCTGCAACAGAGATATCACCAGAACAGGAGTGTGTCTCCCGGCTCTATGGACTGGTTCCCCTGTGTTCAAACCTGCCAGTAGCTATGGCCAGTGCTTCCCTTCCCCAGGGCCACATTACCAGTAAGGTATCTGTTGAAATTGATTAAATTATTAAATTATATTAACTCCAGCCTAAAGGAAAATGCTTAAAAGTCATTAGTTTTCTTATCTGACAAAAAAAAGCAAATATGTGAAAAGTAGGAAAGTTGCTTTCTTATATATGATTTTTTTAAGTTATTCAAATGTTCTGTTGTGGCAATTCAAAAAGCACATAGGTGTGTCCATCTTGGAAGCTTCCCTGTGTATCACGTCTCTTTTTTTCCCCCCATTTTATAATTTTATTTATAAAAATGTCTTACATATTTATTTTTGACTCACTTTATATATAGTATCACATACATTAACCAGAAATCTTAACTCCCAGTAACCCAAACCTTAGTGAAAACCTAGGAAGCAAGAAATATTTTTCTGTTATAGCATATATCTTATTCACATTTACTTTATTTATTTTAGTAGTTTGCTTAGATTCTAGTTATCATTTCAAATTATTTTCCTGTTAACTATTTTTTTTTTATTTCAGCATATTATGGGGGTACAGATGTTTAGGTTATGTATGTTGCCCTTGCCCCCCGCCCCCAAGTCCAAGCTTCAAGACTGTCCATCCCCCGGGTGATGTGCATCGCATTCTTTGTGTATGCATATGCCCATCCCCTCCTCCTCCCTCCCCCTCCCCCCTGCCCGACATCCAATAAATGTTATTCTTTTATGTGCACTTATGTATTGATCAGTTATTATCACTCCATTCTCAATGCTTCTGTAGAATTGCACAAACCTTGGTTTTAAAATATCACATGGCTTTGGAATGACCTGTTTATGAATCCGCCTTCCCCCAAAGTAAGGAAATGTTTTGGGCAACCTGTCTTTTCCTTTGTAAATTGCCAGGACCTCCCTAGCTCTGCACCTGTGACTCAACAGGGCCTCAGGAAACACTGACTTTTTAAAAACCATTGAGTCTTTAACTTTTCCTTTAGACCCTTTAGACTTAAGTACACTCTGAAAGAGGAAAGAAAAGAGTGCTTGAATATATGGCAGATAATAGTTTAGCAAAAGAAAAATTACATGACTTATTTTTCAGAAACCTTGGTAATAATAGAAGACTGTTTAGCTGCTTCAATTTAGTACTGAGCAAATGAGGATTTTTACTTATTGAAGTGTTACTCTCTATTCATGTGGATACATTTATAGGGGGTACATAGGAAAGAGATAGCTACTCCAACAAAGGGCCATTATGGACAAGGGTCCTAGGAGTCTGTTATTAAATTTGATATCCTTGGTGTTTTGGCAATATAAGAACTCATCTATAAAACAGGAAACTTGCTTGTAAGAAAAAAGTGGATTTTATTTGTCCAGAAAGGAGAAAAATCCCCAGCCTCTGAAATGGAGAAAAAACAAATTTGGAACAGTGGAAAAGAATCACAGTGGTTTTGGAATGATGACATTATTTTAGGTAGTCAGATAGGACTAAGGAGTTGAGAGCCCTAAGCTAGAAGAAAATTAGGTAGTTCTGTTCATTTGATAATGAATTTGAGTTATGATGAAATGTATAAGGATAATATTTTTTGCTGTTGAATCTTGACTCCATTCTTTTCTTTTTCTTCAACAAATGTTGAACAAAAGATCATACTTCCATCCCTCTTAAATATTATCAGATAGATGATGTTAATAAAGACAAGTAAATAAGCAGTTAGGATACACTTGAAAAAGTAGGTTCTAGGATGTAAATGTACAATAGAACATATAGGAAGTCTTCTGAAAAACGTTTTAGGAGGTCAGAGTAGTCTTTCAGAGTGAAGTGACTTTTAAACTGAGCAGAAGTTAGCTAGGGAAAAGGGAGACTAGTGGGAAAATACATTTTTTCTGACAGAAGGAACACGGTTTGTCCCTGCAGAGAATTAAAAGAAAGCATGATGCTGTCCAGGAACTGAAAGTGAGAAATTTAATATGGTTGGAAGAGTTAGGCAGAAGCATGGAATTTATATCAAAGGGCGATTGTGTGCTGGTGAAGGACGTTAAGTGGAAAGTGAATCACTTTGGCTGTTATACGGTGGAAGAATTGGAGTGGAGAGAAGATAGGAGGCTGCAAGATATGTTGTTTTAAACCAGGTATGAAATGTTGATGGCCTAAACCTGCGTAGTAAGGAATACACAAAATCCAGGAAAATTTTGGAGGTAAAAACAACAAAATATAGTGATCTGTTGAAAGTTTGCAGTTAAGACAGGAAAGAAGTTAAGGATAATGGCATGTTTTCTGTTGCAAGCAAATGAAGGAATGGATACTGCCTTTGTCTAAAATAGGGCTCGCTCAAAAAGTTTTGGCACGGTGGCCTTGGAGGTTAGACAATAAGGACTGAAAGCTCAGATCAATAGTTCAACATTTCTTGCTGTGTCATGTTTATAGCTTAAATTTCTATGGTACTGAGAATACTTCCAATTCAGTTTAAAGGTTGTTTATTGATTTCTTAGACATCAATGAGTTATCTCGGTAGATGTTATGTAAATTTATAATGAACTTATGATGTATAGAATGCTATGGTATCTATAGTTTCTCACAAGGCAGGCAAAAATACATTCTCGAAATATTAGTGAATAGGATTTCAAAATTTTTTGAGATTAGCTTGAAGAATCATATCTTAAACATTAGTGGAATGAACAAAGCATCTTATTTCTCTGTTACAGCAAAGAAAATCTTATGGGGATCATCTAGAATGTAATTTGTAAGGAGATAGACTAGAATGTTTAAACATTCTGTGAAAGAGAAGAGAAAAGAAATGTCCATGAGGAGACATAACAAGAAGAGTTCAAAAGCAACACAAATGACTGGCTGTGTGATTGACAACTTCAACATAATGAACTCAGCTGTCTGTGAAACTTTGCAAGTTATGGCAATTGTAGAAATAGGCCTCTCTGATATTATCTTCCATGATTAGTATCCAAGCAAAGACACTAGAATATTTTCATTTAGTATCCAAGCAAAGACACTAGATTATTTTCATTTGTTAAAACAAAAGGCTAGTTTCAAACAAAGCCTCAGCTGCCACTTGCAGATTTGGTAGGAGAACTATCACTTTCTTCTTTAA